>OX365957.1:21150356-21435356 GCA_947247005.1 Spisula solida
TTACGGAGAATTTGACATTATCTTGACCTTTATGCATTTATATACGAGTATCACAAGGTTCTTGCGTTGAATATATAAATCCCCGCTAGCAAATCGTGCAAAATCGGTATTTTAAGATTTGTTTTGGTATTATACATCGAGCGTCTTCATGATACCTCCCGCCTATGAAAAGATACAACCGGGATTATAAATATAGACAATATAGCAGCTGTGAAATTAATGCCAACAGGAGGTCGAGAGTCGTTTCAAATTCTCCGCACTATAGTTATATTTGATTTCCAAATGGTTCTTTTTTCAGCATGGTCTCCGATTACAGTTGTACAATTAAACCAACTATTCATAATCTTACCCGATTTGTACGCTTGAGAGCGACTGATATGAGATTGAAATTGACTTTTATAATTCATATGTTAAGTAAGTTCAGCGCACATCCATATATAATATTAATAGAAAATACTCAATAATAAACACCCTCGATACCCTTAAACTGGTCTCATTACTTGAGGATTATAACCAAAATATACGTATGTTGAGCAACACTGTAAAATTGGACCTCAATGTAGTGGTCAATTCGACCGCTTAGAATGAGACAGTTGTACAAGAACGCTTTTTTGAGAAACTGTCTGAAAACTTCTTTTTACTTATGAAAAAAAGAATCTTTTCCAACTTTATTTTTGTCAACATGACCTCTTCCGGTTTTCATGAAAATAGGCTCAAAACATGCGCCTTGTGGTGCAGATTGCAAACATGTATGTGTATTATAAGGTAGCACGACATTTCATTCTAGGCCAGGGAATTGAGGTACTAAGAGTGGTATTTAGATGACGTTTCATAGTATACTCACAAGTTATATTACTTTCAGACCAAATCAAACTGTTGGTAGGCCACACTGCAACGTCAGATTTCATCAGCAAAATCACGTGGATTTGTGTAGATCATCATAAAAAGGTGGAGAAAGTTGACACAGTCAGAGCTTTCCATTTTGGAAATAATTTCTTAGTTGAAGTGGACATTGTACTTCCGCCGGAAATGACGTTAAAAGAATCGCACGATATTGCTGAGCCATTACAACAGAAACTTGAGAGGCTTCCGAATGTTGAACGAGCGTTTGTGCACGTGGATTACGAGTTTACACATGATCCGAAATCCGAACATAAAGTTGTATAACACGTGGTTCTTTGGTATGTTTCTACGAAAGCCCGATGGTGGCTTCAAATTCATAGTTCGCAGTGTGAAGTATGAACTATGAAGTGTGAACTATGAAGTATGAAGTGTAAAGTATGAAGTGTGAACTGTGAAATATGAACTGTGAACTGTAAACTATGTACGGATGGTTACATATTCATATACTATAAAGCAATCCTACCCATGCAGTTTGAAGAATGAACTATGAAGTCACTACCGGGCTTTCGTATGTTTCAGTTAATATGTTATTCAGTAAAATCGGAAATTGTCATTTTGATAAATACTAAATATATTCTACAATACATATTGATAAGAAAGCGTTATTAATTTAGATCGAAAACGAGTATTGAGCCGTGACTGCACTTTTAGCTATATAAACAAAGGTTAAGGCTCGCACGTCAGATTCTATCTAAATAGATCATATAAAGTCGGACTGGGAAGGAAGCACTTCACTTAACCAGCCGAGCACAGAAACATAAAAACATCACATACCACATGAATAACAAGGCACTATGCCCAACATATAACCGAACAAGAAAATAAACTGCACAAGTTCCAGCTGTCACAAAGCTGAATGAACTTGTTTCACAAATCAAAAAGCTGAATAATATCCTATCTGAATGACTTAGTTTCAGCAGTCAAACCGCTGTAAAATGACCTGCATATCAGCTCATATGTACTATAATACACGCACAATATTTACATTATAATTCAATAGTATTAAAAACAGTATGCCTCATCAGTTCAAATAGATCTTATTTCAAACCATGTTGACATTATATTAGTTTTATCAGAAGGAATGTGTACCCAGATAAAACATTACGTCTAAATAGCATATTGACATCAACGATATTGACGAAACGGGCGGATATCAAGTGTGGAACAAACGTATGACTATTGATTATGCACAGGTATTTATTATACTGATGGTGAAATACAAAAACGAACATAAATACAGCAGCAGATTAAAAGATAATAATAAGTCGGACTGGGAAGGCACTCAACTTAACCAGTCGAGCAAAGGAAACAAAGAAAGCACAATGCCCAACACATAACCGAACTAGAAAATAAACTGCCCAAGTCCTAGCTGTCAAAAGGCTGAATGAACTAGTTTCAGCAATCAAAAAGACGAATGCCTAAGCTGAATGACCTAGTTTCAATAGTAAAACCGCTGCAGTACCGATTTTAAGCTGTCGGGTTAACGAATAGCAGTAATACCAAGCTGATAGTCCTTACCGACTTAAATAAGACTATGTCCATTTGAACATTTGTACTTTAAATCCATTCACCTCCTTTTAGTGATAACATCTGCTAAAACATCCATAACGGTAAATAGAAACATTGTAATGAAACACAACTGAGTGTTTCTATATATTTCGCATAATTGCAGTGACAAAGTAGCAAAACAATCACAGTATATCCTTATTCGTAAAATATGATTAATATGTGTTCTTTTTCTGCATCGTTGGATATCATCACGATTGATGATACATTCACAACGGACGAATCAACAGCAGATATGTGACCAAAGTATGTTTTTTTCTGGAGAATCAGAAGTATTTCCAAACTTGTCATAGTCCTACTTCGTTAATATGGTGTCATATATAATATTATACAACACATGAGCGTAATATATTGTTTTCACAGATTTTAAGTAAGCGGAGGGCCTGTTTTCACGTCTAGAGGTGGAGCTGTATCTAGAAACAAGAAAAAATCGTAGTTTAGGGTATTACTAAAGGTATTTATCATATAAGTACAAAGTTCAATTAAGAGAGCCATGAAGTCACATGGGTACTGTTTTATAAAAGCATTTACGGAAATCTTACATTTACGATCAAATTTAAACAAGTAATTAAGAATTGCAAGCAATACAGAAATCCCCTACCGGTTTTAAGCCATTTTCAAAGTTTCTGTGGCCATAGCAACCACAATCAAATATGCATAATCCCCTCATTGCCCCCTATCCACATACCAAGTTTTATAAACCTAGCTTGGAAACTGTTTGAGTAATGTCAGGATCCAGATTTTTTGACGGACAGACGGACAAACCTGTATCCCCCTCAGGTCAAAAACCGGTAGGGGACTAATTATTTATAATACATCTACAACTATTAACTCTGGTAAATGAAGCTGTAATACTAACTAGGATTCCGTTAATGAACACCTGCAAACAATATCCGTCTCTAATTTGAAGTTGTTTAAGAATTACATAAAAATTAAAGTTGAAAATAAGTTTACGATTTCCGTAAGTGCTTTGATAAAACAGTACCCTGGCCATCTACACTATCATCTCAGCACGACTTATGAGTACAGAGTGTCAAAAAAAAGTTTCCAGTTCCATTGTAAATGTATCGAATCTCTACGTTCTAATCATTCTATAGTGTCTATCCATGTGCAAGTTTTCATTGTAGTTTTAAAACGTAGAGATTTGAATAATATCCACCGTTACTGTAAACTTTCTTTTGAGACACAATGTATGCTCGTAAGCCTGAACAAATTGTTTAAGATTTAAACTTAGAAGTCACACTGTCTATAGCGAGGCAAACGACACTATACCATCTGTGACAATCACAAGAAAGTAACTAATCAACTAGTTTTAAGGTACACCAAACCTTACACTTACGTTACAGATAAGTCATTAAGCTAAATGATATTTGATGGATATAACACTTACTATACAGATAAGCAATGAATTTAATGTTTTAATGATAGTTGAAGGATGTAAATGCACAAACCTGAGGGGTTAACTCCATGGGTGACTGGTGATGGATGAGCATACTGGTCATTATATGTTCCAGGAGCTGGTGACCTCTGGTATGCTACCACTGTAGGATAAGCATGATGATCGCCCACAGATTGTTGTACTGTGTAGCCTGCGACCATTGCTTGCGGGTATCCTGACAATCATATGAAACAATAACTCACACTTACAGTAAAAGGGTTTGTATTAACCAAATACTAGGGTTTCAAATGTTCTACAAAGATGTGCACAGAAAACCTATATATAACGTTACTCAACATGTTTATGATCAAGTTGGTTTTGATGCTTGTGCGCCTTTGGTGTTGTATACTGGTTGTAATAATATTGGATACATTCAAACTTTCGTAGACAGACACTGTGCAGTAATAAAGACAAATTTTTTAATGTGTGTTAGTAGGCATTTGTTTTAAATAGTTGCTTGGTTTCAGCAAACACGTTATAATGCTCATGATTACGGATCTATATACCCCTAGTTCGATTATCGGCGGGTATTTTGTCATTTTTGAAACGCTTTTCATTGTTTCCAACTAAACAGAGATGCACTTGTTGGTACATTGTAACCTATATTATTGAGGTTGTTGCGTGGTGTAAACACACATACAACGTTAAAGGTCCAAGGAGTCTCATAAAAAAGAGCTAGGATATCGCCCCCGTATTCTTTGTATCAAGCAGCTGCACTTATAGACTAAAGTCCTTTTATTTAGCTCTGACACGTGTATAAATACATGTACATGCAAAAATGTAATATCAAATAATATATTGTTATTGTTTGTATAACTCTAATCGGATAAAAAGCCATTAAACATTATTACCCCATCCAATAATTAAGTCAAAAACCCCAGCATACATTATCTGTGAGTGAATTACTTAGAGACACTGCAATATTAATGTAAACTGATGGATCGACGTAAACAAACGAGTTATACTTTTGTCGCAGTCGATCGCTAACAAGTAAGTACATGTGAATAAACGTTAGACTTCCATAATTGGGTAAGGGGGTAGGACAATAATTTGTTTTTATAAAATTGGACATTAACCTGTATTCGCTTGTCTAGTTGTGGTAGTGCATTTACGCTGTTGAACACGACGTCTCCATACACAAACACCAGCCGAAATCATTACAATAAAGATTCCAGGTATCGCACTAAGCCATGCATAGTTAAACCTAAACCTACTTGATGACGGAGAGTCTGAAAACAAAACAAAACAACTGGGAATACAAAGGTATCATTTCTCAAAGATTCTTAGGATTATATACTAAGACATTCTGCTTGATATTGTGCGCATGGTTGAACTTAAGAATTTAAATCCAGTAGCGCACAAACGATCCTAAGCCACACACACAGGCGGCAGCGCCAAGCTATCCACCCACGTAAGAGTCAGACATACAACAAACCATCCAAAAAAAGTATATTTCAAGCCAGTCTATATCCACACCCCGCAATGAATTCTACTGTGAACTTTGAAATTCGTGTATAATTAAAATAACATGATGGGAGTAAATATACTGGAGTATAGTAATGACAGACTTTTGAGCAGCATCACGGCACTTATTAAGTAGTTATAATTAATTATACTCCGACACGCCCACTGATTCCATTAAAAAAGTGTACATTATTTTCGTAAGCGGACACTTTTGTGAGCTATAAGAAAACTGTTTCACTCATAAAATAATTGCCATAAACGGTCAATTAGACGGAAACTGACAAATCTGTAACAGTTAAATAAACGACATAGTAACTGATTGCCTAAAGCATAAAACTTGGAGCTAGGAAATTGTTTAAACACACAGCATGGATTAATATGCTGCATTTCTGTTAAAAACATCAAGTTTGTGGTGTTAAATTATATTCAATGTCTTGGTTGAACTACAAATGTATATCATAAAATTCAATCCTCACAATTCATCTACACCCAAACAACTATACAAAATGGCCTATTTTTTATAATCCCCAGAGTAAAACTTCTCTAAATTGAATGATTTTACAGCATTAATATCGGTAGCAATTGAAACTACAAACCATTTGTAAGCTTGAAACATGTATTGTGCAAATTGACAATCAATTGCACGAAGCCGGAATTATATAGTTACTAGTACATCAACCTTTTTTTCATTTTTTTCATGAGAATTGGTGATGCCATTAAGTATCACTTCAATACAACACTATATCAATAAATAAATCCATGTGAAAAATGTATGTTTAAACTAGAAAATATGTCATTATGTTAAGGATCATATCATAATACAATCAGTTTTTTCAAGTATAAATCAATTACATTGTCTTAACATTCACAAAACAGTTAACAATCTATTAGAAGCTTTTTATATGAACCTGTTTGAAAATATTTTCATGGATTGTCTATCTTTAAATACAAAATAAAAGACAAATAATATGCACAGATATGTACCTTTGTGCATCAAGCCTGTGTCATCAGTCACTAATGTGGAAACCTATAGATGTGTATTCTTATATATGGTGGGTGTAATAACATATGGGCACACTTGATGTTTACTCAGTAAATTTTCACATGCTAATAAATGCTCAGCACTGTATGAATGGACAGTTAGATAATCCCTAAGGATCATTAGGCCAAGCTTATTTTGAACATTAGAATTATATTTTCTAAAATGTAAACATCTTCTGTTCTTGAATTGTGCCAGAATAGATTTTGATAATCATTGTCACTCTGGTGATCGTTTTGTTTTTGTCGGAGTATAAGTCAGATATAGTACTAGTTATTCGTCAAAAGTGTCTTCTTACAAGGGTTATTGTACAGTTTTGTGAGGACAAACAACAAATTATCCTCGGCTTCGCCTCGGACAATTATGTTCTTTGTCCTCACAAAACTGTACAATAACCCTTGTAAGAAGACACTTTTGACGAATAACTAGTACTGTATCTATTACATAATGTAGCGCATAGACAATCCAAAGTCTGATCGAACACATTTAAGCTATTCACATATAAATAGTAATTAATACGAGGTATTTGTTAATTGGAAGTTTCGCCATCGGATCAATGACCCTCATCTTACTTTAACATGTGAATCAGATTGCTTGTTGCGAAATCAACGACAATAAATTGATGTTCATATTAAAGTAAACATTTTTTCAAAGATCACCGATTCGTGTTATTGGAGAAGATTCCTGCAGATCAGTAAAAGCCGCTATGTGGTGAATGAAATCGGGCATTGGTTATGCGCCATGCCTGCTGAAGAAAGGCATCATAATGTATGAACGTGCGTCGTTGTCTCAAATTGATATGCATTTCGATAAAACTGGTATTGTCTCCCTAGAAACGGTGAAATGCTGGGGCGTAACATTATATTTATCACTTAGGCAAATGTGTCAGCCTGAAGCGGGTGCACAAAATGAGTAAACAAGTTTATCACCAATACATTGTAAGTTTTAAACTTGTATAGTTTTTTTAGATGCTTCTATTATTTTATTAGTGCATACATATGAGAGTCAGATATAAATTGAAAGAAATAGCTCATGTAAAACCATGAAGGTAAACCTGAAGTGCCAGTTCCTCTCGTTTTTGCATATACTCGAATATCAGCTGTGTCGTTCGTCATCGCATGTGAACTTCCATTTATAAAAACAATGAAGAATGTAGCTACGCCTTCTGCACAGGATTCGTTGTATTTGTTTAGAGGATTGAGTTCACATGTAAGTAACTGCAAAATACATTATACATGTGTATACTACATTCATACATCTAAGTGCACGTACGAAATGCAAACAACGAATACCGTTAACCAGTTCATTAACGCATGACCGGGTAAACTTTAAACGGTTCTAATAAAATAGTACAAAAATGTATGTACAAATACATTTTATTAATAATTTTCTCATTTCAGAGAATATTCAAAGCTTCATTACATAAGTGTTACATAATGCACATAACTGAACAGTATATTATACGAGTGATGAACATGTACTTTGGTACATTTTCTTTGCCGTGTGTGGGGTATACTCGTATCTAACATTGTCAAACCTATATTTAACATTATTACACATTCTTGCTGTAATGAAGACGTCACTGGCTATGAAATTTCCATAGTTAAGCGTATTCGTTGTAATCACGTACCGTGAAGTATTGACGTAAATTAACCTCAACTAGGTAAACATAGGAGGATGTTTCCTAGAGTAAAGTGATGCCACACGGCAGTCAGTCTTATGTCCAGCTCTAACTCCCTGTCCATGTGAACTATAAAAGGTTACTTACCCCATCGTGAACATATTTAGCCACAAAATACCTCTGATACTCAATTCGCGTTTTACAATCCAAATTTAATGAGATAGGCTGGACACATATAATGTGATCATTTACTGATGCTATAGTAAATTCTGTCTCACATCTATCAGTTGATAAGCCACCTGTGTATCTTATATACACAGACTCAACATCACCGTCTAACGTGTAGTTATACCCACATATAGCTGTTGAATTGATCACCAATTCTTCTACAAAGACAATTTGATTTGCACTATAAACGTCCAACATTTGCATTTAAGTACGCGTATATAGTATTGCAAATATTGCACTAATTTCAAGTGCGGTTACTACTTTTTAACAAATGCATACATACTATATACCGAGCGTTATCAGACGCACCGACGAACTCTATCCTCAAAATATTACATGAAATATTAATAAAACAGTTTATGATAGGTTGGCAGTAAATTAGTACATTCCACATCAATCTGAATATTTAGGCTCAAGTATGACCAATGAAGTCAACCAGAAAACAATCAAATAACTCGATAATATAGTATTTAGCACAATGTGACAAATTACCTGCATTAACAAAGACAAACACTAAAACCAGGCACACAAGTTGCAGCATGTTGCTAGGTCTGTAATTATTCGTATTTAGAAAAAGCATCTGAAATATACAAACAAAGTACAATGTGTTGGTGAAAACCACACTTTTAGAGCGACCCACTGGTACTGTATATTAGTACTGCGAGTGCGGGATGTCCCATATTCAATCCCAGGCACACAATTTAAGCAATAATCCGAACATCGGACGATCAAAAGGTTACCAAGTACTAACTATGCTAAACATCAGGTAATGGCCATAATAAAAGCAATATCAGGCGCGGCCTGTGATCGAACCCGAAACCCCTCACACTCGAAGATAACACTATCACTATATGACAAGGCTATCGAATCGGACAGCAAACGGAAAACTTGCAGAAGTAAAACAACAAAAACATAATATCATTCAAGGCAATAGTATATTACATGTAATATAGATACGATAAATAGTTTACTCACGTTTCAACACATTACAAAATGTACATACACACAACGATATGTAATGTGACGATAGAACAAGTAGTGTGAGTTATAAGAGTTGATAAAAACTCAAACATACCACCTAACAAAATGTAAAATTTGAGTATGGTTTATCACAAGACCTCTTGAAATAAACTGATTTGTAGCAATTGCGCCAACAAAAACCCGTAGAACAAGGTTCAGTTCAAAAGCCTGTTCGGATTCAAATAGATGCTGGCACTAACATTGTGAAAGTTACCTCTAATATAGGACACAAAACGAGCATGAACATTCTAGACCAGGGTTGGACTAATATGGTACAACCTTGATTTCAAATATCAATACAATTGCCTGTTTTTTCTTCTAAAAATAGATCATTCATTAAGAATACCTAAGTAACTAATGAGAATTAGCGACGACCTTCGTAAGACAAATTGCTATCTTGTATCAAGATATTTATCAGGTAGAAACTTCGTAACTTTCTTTTTTTGTGACAAAATGAGGTGTCTAATGCGAGATACTACTTTTCGTCTTGTTTGTCAATTTACTTTTTAAATATTCTAGTAAAATTATAAGGCCTTTTTCGGCAAATATTTCATTTGTTGTTATTAAGTGATTTTTGCTGTAAGGAAGACAAACGCCAATCATTGTCTAAATACGATTGACAGCATGAACACATTTCTCTTGAGTAGCGAACATAAGTAAAACCAAGACTTTTAAAAACTAAAATCAGTAAATTCTGTATTTTATCTCTATTGATTTTTTAAACCATCAAATAAACGAGGTTTTAGCTTTCTACCGACGACATACGAAGGCAATTTTCGGACTAGCTTTTCAAGAGACGATTTAAAAACGCCACAGCATAATTATGTCGTCTGCAGCCTCCAGTCTAATGAAGTCGCAATTCTGTTTTGACAATTATATGCAATAGAATTGTATTCATATTTATGAATTATAAACAGTAAATGTAATGCGATATAATTTTAAATTACCTCTTCGGCAGTAAAAATCAACTCCCTGACTATGGTGACTTGTCACTACAAACGACGATAAAATGACACTAATGCTTGATATTTTGAAATGCAAATACACGTCACTTGAACCGAAATGAAAGTAGTCGTTTGAGCGGGCGTTAACACACTGTTACCCGTTCTACATCATTTATTCCAGACGCATTGGTCTCCCTTTAATTCTATTTGTTTAAAAATGAATTGGGTGCTGTCTATATACACTGAGCGGTACAGAAAACGCATCATTTACACTTATATAGGTTATATAGCTTATATGTATGTTTAAGCACTGTTATTATATTACTTTTCGGAATTTCAGGCGTTGTACCGTTGAAACTAAACAATTCAGCTAAGGCATTCAGCTTTTTGATTGCTGAAACAAGTTCATTCAGCCTTTTGACAGCTGGGAATTGAGCAGTTTATTTTTTCTATCGTTTGCTTATGTGTTGGGTAATGTGCCTTGTAATTTCCTATGTGGTGTTTTTAATTTTTTCTGTGCTCGGCTGGTTAAGTTTAGTGCTGCCTTCCCTCTCCGACTTTAAATTATCTTTTTGCACATTCGACTACGAGTTTTATGCAATTCGGCACATGTGTTAAAAATGGAACATAAATGTAAGGTTTAAACCTTTGACCAAGAGCAGGAACATGGGGGTTCTGCACGTCGCCTTCATTAGTTACATCATTTTCTAAGGATGTCATGCTATTCGGCCCTATACGTTCAAAAGATACTGAGCGGACACACAATGCAAGGTTTTGGCCTTGCACTGACACAGTTGGAACGTGGATTCTGCATGTCATCCTCATAAGTTACACATGCGCCATGAGTTGCATGCAAGTCGGCCTATATGTTAACGAGCGGACAAAATATGTAAGACTTAAACATTTTAGCTGTGGCCTTGGCCTTGGCCTTGACCTTGAGCTGGCACAGTTGGAAAATAAGTTTGTACGTTGTTTCATTAGTGAAACATTTGCTATGAGTTTCATACAACTTGGCCTAGGCGTTAAACAGTTGTGGGGCTGATACGGAATGTTTCCCTATGTTTCTCAGTATAGCTTAGTTTTGAATTCAGTTTGGTTATGTAATTGATAATTGTGTTGATTAGTACATATACCCTCATTATAAGCCATTTTTTAATTAAAAATAAAATAATTTTGTAATATGCATATTGTTTGCAAATACATGTTCGTCGCGATGGCATTCCTACGAAAACTCCTGACATTCTATTATCTAATATGATGTGTTTGTTTACGTATGTAGTATCTCATATTTTCGTGGATAATATTCATTTGATTACATCAACATTTTGGACAAGCATCTAAGACCAGTTTGAGGTCAAGGTCATGTCATGGTCAAAGGTAGAAAAAAGCGAAACATTGATATTTCCGCCATATTTTTATTATTTCCACATGCGTTTTCAATTCAGTTTGGTTTTGAAAGTGATAGAAGGTGTCGTATGGATAGAATTTCAAATTCTTGTGGTGACTACAACTGTCATGTTGTGACATTTTCCATCCATTGCCAGATTTCTCATTGTGGTCCATGTACATGAAATTACATAACCAGTTTAACAAAAGTTTACTACTCGTTGCAGAATTCTTCGAGGAAAACAAGTTAAATTTGGAAAACGAACCAGTGACATTCTTAAGATGTCTTCGCTTGATGAGTACACGCGAGTTTCGTGCGCAAGTTATATATACTCAACATAAAAAGAAACTTTGCATTACATTAGGTAATATTTACATTGACGAAACTTGCCTATTGACAGGTGGGACTTGAGTGGATCGTTGGTTTTGTTAGGTTGTGAGCTGGGCATGGTGCCTTGTATGTTTTCATGTTTACTGTGCTCGGCTGGTTAAGTCGAGAGATGCCTTCCCTGATTGCCTACATGTTATCATTTTCAGTTGACTCTGTAATCACCTAAAGGTCCCAAGTATTGATAAAATTAGTGGTGTGGTATGCAGTGGACTTAAGCCGACACATTTCTTTCAAGACATCAACAATTTATGTAAACAGTTGACCAAAAACGCAACAGTTAATAAGCTCTTATTTTAATTCAACTGGAGATTATTTGAAAAATAACAATTTTTGACCCAAACTGCGTTAATCAGCGTAAGACATTTTCAGTATCAAACTTGTTTTTCTTAACAACAATACGTGTATTGATGCTTAAAACATTAAAACGGATAGTTTGAATACGCATAATGCTTAACAAAATAAGTAATTCCCCTTTCAGTTCAGTAATTATGTGTTATTTTCCTTAGAATTCTTCAACGGGGTGGGAAGAAAAGATGTAACGATGTCTGAACTTGGTTATTTCTTTGATAAGCATTGAATAATATAAAATTATGCATAATGCAACGTTTCTTTTTTGGCTCAGTATAGTCAGATTGTCAAACTCAGCTGACTGCTTTTGGAAAATACGGGGTTTCTCATACTAAATAGTCGGGACTTGTGGACACATCTTTTGTTTGTCATTCTGTAGTTCGTGTTTTAGTAAACCACATTAAACCTTGAGAGAGCGTAGGTTCGGAGGAGTATCAGTTTAATGTGGTCAGACAATTTATTGTTTCTACTCGGTGCCCACATCCATCTTTTGTTTTTTATCTTTTATACAGTTTTGATTGGTAAAGGAAACAAAACATGTCGTCAGAAATATATTAGTTTCCTCGTTTTCTTAAGTTATAACGATTATCCAGTTACTTGTCCACAGCGTCCATTACCTACATTAATGCTGTACCGGTTTCTTTTTCATATGTTCACTAAGTTCTCGAAGCTGGTTCTCGTCCCCCAATATTACAGTATATGTACTATAGTATAGTGTAAGCTAGAAATAGGAGCCAGACTAATACCTGCTCCACACACCTATATCACCTAACCTCATTGTGACCTTCACATTGACCTAATTATGGACACCTAACATTATCAAAGCCATGTAACAGTATCCAACACTTTAACAGAATTATGGCCTCTGAATGACTTTGTTGTTTATGGACAAGGCTTCCATGGGGGCATAAGCGTTTATTGAACGCAGTCTTGTTGTGCACTACACTTCCCCTCAATGAGATCTATTCATTATCGACACACCATATATCTAGCTAAGAACACACCTACACAAGCGAATAATTCCCGATCTGGTCCCGATGTGCCCAGGTATGGTACGACGCACCATTAGTATTTGCGTCCCGTGCTCCTTCACCAGGAGGTATTTCCGGTCGACAAAAGCGCAGTTACATGCTGAAGTTGGTATACAAGGTGGAATTCACAAGGAAATTTGGAAAATGTAAGCAATTTAAATTTCACGACTAAAATAGGAAAACCGAGCACGGGTTTTTTAATGCTGGAAAGTGGAATTTCGCAAATTGACGTCGTTGGACGTTTTGTTGCTTCAAAATCCACTATCGCCAGATTAATTCAACGCGTAGATATCACTAGGAACTTATCAGATAGGTCTCGCTCAGATGCAACGCGTGTGACCTCTGTACGACAAGACGTTTATATCCGTTATCGTCACCCGCGTGTCCGTTTGACAACGTCACACTTCTTCTCATGTGGAAAGTAATTGTGGTCGGACTGTAATGTTTTACAATAACCAGCATTTTTCCTGGAAAACATTCCTATGGAACAAACGTTGGACGTCCTTGATAGCCGTTTACGTCAGTTTTAACGTCAGCTGCGAAACGTTCAGGCATTGACGACGCTAAATATAAATTAGGCGTAAGCACGCTATCTCAAGGTACGTGCTGTTTATCTTGTGTGGATCAATTAGGCGCAAATTGCCAGCAGTTGTTGCAGGACATGGAGAGCATACGCGATAGTAATATTTTGGATAGGCTAATGTTTTTGTATCGCAATTTTGAACATCTCAATGGCGATACTATCAAATGAGAATTGGAGACATGTTTGCACATCTCTTTATTATAGACTTTGAGAAGAAATTATATTGTTACTATCCTAACGTAAGAAATATTCGAACATATAGGTTTGTGTAGCGTTTCTTTTTGACGTCAGTATATAAAGGTTATTGTATCTAGTTGTAATGTGTTCAAATGTTTATTTAAATCACCAAATGCATTAACATTTCAGCAAAATAGCTTTTACCTGTTACACACTCCAACTAGATATAAACAGAAATAAACAAAAATATCTAAATATTAAAAAATATAAGACATATAGGCTGTACATTTACAAAAGAGCACATATAGTCGGTAGCTGTATCATGTGGTCCTAGTCATGAAAAAAACAAAGAAAGTATATTTTTACTGGTACATGAATCTCAGGCATCTAAGTGATCCCCGCATCTTTTCTTCCATTTGATATCGGGTAATGGCAAACTTGTCGGAAATAACATTTGCAATAACATAATTTACATGTTTCAGTTCGGAAATAACCAGTACATAACCCGATTAAACCGAGAAGCGCCGTTAATAGCCACTCAGCTTTCTGATGAAATATGGTGGGCATGTGTGTGCCTCCACCCGGATATGAACCATGGTCGCCAGATTAGACAGCTAGCGCACTAACCATTGCGCTACGGTGATGGTTATAAAGCATGTATGCCCCATGGCAGGCAAAAAGTCAACGAGAGGGCCCAAAGGGCCATAGGTCGCTCACCTGTCCTAGTTGTTCATGAACCCCCAATTGTAGCCTCTATTGCATGTACAAGGTTTTCAAATTGTCTTATGCTTTATAATTTAAATCACATTTAGACCCAATGACATATTGAAGTGATTTGACCTTGAAACCTAGTTTTTGACCCCGGATGACCCAATATCGAACTTGACCTAGATTTTATTGAGATGATCATTGTGACCAAGTTTCATAAAGACCAAAATTGTGACCTCTAATGACTATACAAGGTTTTTCTATGATTTGACCTTGTGACCTAGTTTTTGAGCCCGGATGACCCAATATCAAACTTGACCTAGATGTTGTTGTGATGATCATTGTGACCAAGTTTCATACAGATTAGGCCAAAATTGTGACATCTAGTGACTACACAAGGTTTTTCTATGATTTGACCTTGTTACCTAGTTTTTGACCCCGGATGACTCAATATCAAACTTGACCTAGATTTTGTTGGGATGATTATTGTGACCAAGTTTCATAAAGATTAGGCCAAAATTGTGACTTCTAGTGACTACACAAGGTTTTTCTATGATTTGACATTGTGACCTAGTTTTTGACCCCAGATTTCCCTATATCGATCTTGACCTAGATTTTGTTGACATGATCATTGTGACCAAGTTTAATAAAGATAAGGCTAAAATTGTTACCTCTAGTGACTACACAAGGTTTTTCTATGATTTGACCTTGTGACCTAGTTTTTGACCCCGGATGACTCAATATCGAACTTGACCAAGTTGGGGTGATCATTGTGACCAAGTTTCATAAAGATTAGGCCAAAATTGTGACTTCTAGTGACTACACAAGGTTTTTCTATGATTTGACATTGTGACCTAGTTTTTGACCCCAGATTTCCCTATATCGATCTTGACCTAGATTTTGTTGACATAATCATTGTGACCAAGTTTAATAAAGATAAAGCTAAAATTGTTACCTCTAGTGACTACACAAGGTTTTTCTATGATTTGACCTTGTGACCTAGTTTTTTACCCCGGATGACTCAATATCGAACTTGACCAAGTTGGGGTGATCATTGTGACCAAGTTTCATAAAGATTAGGCCAAAATTGTGACCTCTAGTGTCTACACAAACAAATTGTGGACGGTCGACGAACGACGGACGGACGGACGACGGACGAAGAGTGATCACAAAAGCTCACCCTGTCACTTTGTGACAAGTGAGCTAAAAATGGTAAAGGTCACAGTGACCCTGACCTCAAAATCAATAGGGGTCATCTACTGTCGTTGACCAACCTCCATGTAAAGTTTATTGACGTTATTGAACGGAAACCATCCATCCATACCTAAACAATATGCCTCCCCAACAAAAATATATTTTCCAAAAAAGCAATGGTATACATGTAGAAAATGAGTTAATTTACCAATGATGGCAGTTCTTTCCTCATTAGGAAGGCCTGGTCTTGGTTGTCCTGTTTTTGTTATTGGTCCATCTTTCATTGAACAGCTCTCAAGTTGATAGGGAGTGAAGACTATCACCATTGCTCTTGTTATCGCCTTTGTCAGCCGTATCTCGTGGCGGACCTTAGCTGAATAAGTTGCTGCAAAATTAACAGGAAACAATAGAAATTTGTATGAATTAGCATATTCATGACATTATTTCAGAGTTATTTATCAGCCTTATGAAGATGCACAAGTCAAAACACAATAAATTAAACAATAAATTTCTGATTTGTTTAAACATATAATGAATAAGCGCATGATTCAAATATACAATACATAGCTGGTACACACATTTGACGGTTAATAGACTAACCGAAAAGCCTCCAATAACCATAAATAACTAATATACAAAAATAAAATAAAAAAGGTTAACAAAAATATTTAGAATTGACCGTTTTTTCTTAACAGAAAAAAGGATCCAACTACAATAGACTCGCATCATGTTATAAAATGGTAGTTTTGCATCAATATATGATTTGATAAATAATATCAAAATGTATTGTGTAACTTAGAAACTTATTTGGTGTAAAAGTTCCAGGTTTTGATTTAATAATTGTTTAGTAAAAGAAAGTAACCTCCAAACTCCTGCATGGTAGTAGGTAAAGGTCAAAAGTTACAGTATAAATTTGTTCAGTGTAAAGCATGTACTGAGTCGTGTTGAAAACACATTATTAAATTGCTCGCCCAGTCCCTTTCTCTCTCAAAATATAGTACATACCTGTTGAGTTTGATCAGTCCTTTGAGAGCCCCTATTGAAGTTTATCGTTGTTAGTGGTTATTGGGTTTGGATTGTTGTCTGGACAGGCATACTAAGCTGGGGAGTTGATTGGTGTTTATCACCTACGGATGTTGATGATTGGTCTTGATATGTTGTCTTTTATCTATAGATACAAAAATATGTATAAACAATTATTCAGGGCTTATGGAAATATGTTGAATTGTCAGCCGTTTAAGTCCATTATTGAAGTTCATATCAAAAACCAATACTCATTCATTCAAACATTTTTGGGTAGTAAAGTTTGACAATCATACATACATCATTTTAGCAATTGGCATAAAATTATGACAATCAAGAAACAAGTATTTAAGAATTACAAGCAGTACAGAAGTCCCCTACCGGTCTGAAGCCATTTTCAATGTGTCTGTTGCCATATCAATTTGTAGACGTGTATAATCCCCTTATTGCCCCCCTATGTACATATCAAGCTTCATAAAACTAGCTTGGAAACTGTTTGAGTTATGGCGAGATCCAGATTAGGGCATATTTTCCCTCTTTTTGCTGCTATAGCAACCACATTTTTTGTCAGAATCAAACTATTTTTAGACGTGCATAATCTCCTGATTGGCCCCCTGTCAACATATCAATTTTCACAAAGCTAGCTTGTAAAATGTCAGGATCCAGGTTTTTAGATGGACGGAGGGCAAACCTATAGTCCCCTCCGGTCAAACACCGGTAGGGGACTAAAACAGATGGAGAACTTGGGTATCTTATGAACAAGCTAAATAACACACTAAATTGTAACTTAATTAAGTTATAGTTAGAACATATTAAGTAAATTTTAATGATTAAAAAGGGCGGAGCGAGCGAAGCGAGTCCTTTTTAGTCATTAAAATTTACTTAATATGTTCTAACTAACTTAGAATATAACATTCTGCATTCTGATTGGCCGATAGAAAGTAGCGCCAACGCATGACGTAAAGTCTGTGACGAGAAAATTTTAATGATTAAATTTTCAGTTAACCGCCAAAATGCGGCGTTTTCATTGGCTCATAATGTAGGTTATATTCTAAGTATCTTTAAACCAGATTCTATTTTTAGAGTTTATTGTCAACTCACATTGAGATTCTAGTTTGTTCCATGCATTTGCTTTATTGAACACCACCAGCCGCAAAATATCATAGCAAATACTTGCAGCCCATACAATAAGCAAATAACGTTGTTAAACATTGCTAAAATGACAGCTTAGTGTACTTATGTTGTGCCTTTTGTGCAGTAAAAAGCTATTACCTCAAATTCTAGCTGTGTCACCCTCATCTGTAACTGTTTGATAATAATACAACAATTGTGGCACTTTGATGGATAAAGCACACGATCTCCATTTATATACTGGCGCTTGAAAATTAATCTGGAATTAACAATTACAGCACTCACTTTTTCAGGAAGAAAACAGTTTTAAGGCATATATAGAGGATATGTCTTGAGCTATCAATTGAAAATTAAAACTGATATATTTTATTAAGTGAGCCTCTGGCAAGCGTAAAAATATTACTAGGGGTGGTATTCAATATTTATATTATTTAATTGGAGAATAAGGAGAGCCAATCATATCGCCTGTTACTGACCATGAGTTTAATATGGTGTGATCTGATTAGTTGTCCTTATCCTTTAAAAGCCAAGTAAGGTTAATATTGAATACCACCCCTGAACAAGTTTATGAGAAGTTTGTATCAATTGACAACGAGTGTTAGATTAGTTTTATCATATGACGCCAAAAACACGAAAATACGCATCTGTCCATTGAAAAACGAACTCAGTCATTATGTGAATTTTACTTAGTTTAATAAGCTAGTCATTATGTGAATTTTACTTAGTTTAATAAGCTATGTACATGTTACACTAACATAGTCTTTGAAAAGCAGATAATACAGCCTCAGAAAAATGTAGTCCACCAATAGTTTTATCTCATGCATGTACATAATAGAAATAAATCAGCTTTTAAAAGGTTAGAACTGATTAATATTGACATGTTGTATCTGTGAGTATTTAAAAAGAAGACCTAAATAAAATCTAAATAAACTATAAGTACCTCATCTTCATGTAAAGTTTGTTCTAACATATCCATGGAAGAAATTCGTCGCAGATGGGGCTGCTTGACCATAATCAAATGAGGTGAATGGTGATGTCTGTTGATGGTGTGTTTGAACTATTTAGTGTCTCTGTTGTTGGACTGTTTGAATTATGTAGTGTCACGGTTGTTGTAGTGTTTGAATGATGTAGTGTCTCTGTTGTGGGTGTGTTTGAACTGCTTAATGTCTCTGTTGGTGGTGTGTTTAAACTATGTAGTTTCTATGTTGGTGTGTTTGAACTATGTACAAACAATGTAGTGTGTTTGAACTTTGTAATGTCTGTATGGTAGTCACTGAAGCCTGGTGATGTTGTAGCAGGTAGATTCCCAGGAGTGGGTGTTACAGGTGCTGTCAAAGCAGGACTAGCCAACAATCTCCGTTTCATCAAAATCTGTCAGAAAGAGAATTACAAAATGATAAGATTAAACAAGACTGCGTTCAATAAACGCTTATGCCCCAAGGAAGCCTTGTCCATAAAAAGCTAAGTCATTCAAGGGCTAAAATTATGTTAAAATGTTGGATAGGGTTACATGGCTTTGACAATGTAAGCCCGGGTCTTATGATGGTAAACAAGTATATCAAGTTTGAAGACAACGCCTTGACGTAAGACGAAGCTTGGGTTAACAAGAATTGAACGCTTAATAAGTCTCAGTCGAAAATTATGTCAATGTGAAGGTCTCACAAATATGAGCACATTAGGAGTATAATGCCTCGCATAGCCTGAATTGAAAATCCCACACTTTTGCTTAGGGTGAGTGCGCTTGCAGGATTCTAAGAAAATAACGAGAGAACACTTTATTACGAAATAAACTGATAGATCAATTAATACACATGTAAAACTATATTGCAATAAGATATTTATTAAATACTTTGAGCGATATTATACTTTGGATTAGGTGAGGCGTTTTTAAAGTCCTTGAGTGTACATAAACTATTATATTAACTACGTAAGAGGAATGAAACGGAATGGATTTGTGTGTAAGAAAATTGAAGGTGTAAAACAATAACTAAACGTGCAACAAGAACTATCACCGAGTGTGATGAATACCCCCAAGCTACTGCTTGACAAAGTTAGTCAACATCAATGAGGATCAAAAAACTATGATGACATGTCTAGGTTTGGTACCAATCCTTCCAAGCCAATCAATAGAAAACCCGATGCAACCATTATGCGTCGACGAAATGCACACCTACGTATAGGACTGATACGTCATTGGAAGTTTAATTAAAAAAATAATCAATGGTAACTAGGAAATAGCGCTGACAGAATGTAAGCTATGATCCGAACATCATATGAACAAGAAGTTACCCAGAACTAACTATGCTGAACTTCAAGCAAGGAGAATATATAAAGGTTAGGAACCACGAAATTGATTAGTTCAATATAAAGTGACAATAGCCCGCCTCAAATTTCAACAAGTTTTAGTCTATGGCCACCTGACACACACATGTCGTCTTAAAGAAGTATTTATTTAAGCTTCAAAATAAAACAATAAAAAAGGGGCGTCATGTACCTTCTAAGAACAATTTGTGCTCATCAAAAATAGAGAACATATTTTCGCTATCGAAAATGCCTCAAAAAAATCCATTTCCGTGTTCTTGCACGGAACATACACAGGTCAATGGAGAAGATTCATCAAGCAAGGTCTGCAAAATAGAATTCTGCAAAAACATTAAGAGGAAGGCTCTTGACATTTTGATAAATAGTGACTTTCTGAAAGCACACCACAAATACCTTTGTGAAGGTGCTATGTTTTGGCCAAGGCCGAAGTTAAAAGTTACACAATTGATGAGTTATGCACCTCAATAAGAACAAATGGTCTCAGTGAAGCTGAACTTTGTAGTTCAAGCGCAGCAGTTGGAACTAATTTTAAAAACGTTTTAAGTGAAGTTCTTAGTCATATATTAAGTATATACGGAATATTTAATTCAGTAAACGATACGATGACAACCATGAACAAACCAGTTTAAGCCTTTGTACAGGCTCTACAAGCATATGGAACTCTTAAACACATATGAACATATGGTCAATTTAGGAACAGTGAACTACATAGGTCCAATCAATTTAGCAAAAAGTCTGGTTTTGCATTTGATCAGTGGAAGTAGGGTCATTGTAAATATCAATAATGCCCCTGCCGGGTCATACACAACTCTTATGAAGTATATAAAAACAGTTCTAAAGCGTTACCTTGGACATTCCAGAAAACGATGACATTGTTGTATGTTTAGACAACAACCGAACAATGGATAGAAGCTTGAACGTGAAGTACAACTCAAATGCCCTTGTAAGTGTATATACCTCTGTAGCTTGTATCGTTCCTCCAAGAGCAACTGATTTACAGTCAAATACAGACTTGTGCCCATTTCATTGGCTAAATGTAATTTATCCTGTTTTAGAAAACATTAGTTATGATGTTGTTTTTAGGGATATGCGGAATCAATTCATTGTAGAACGCTTCCACAATGAGGGTGATGTCCGGCCACTGAAGATGAGGCGTATGTCCGTTGAAGATCAAGGTAAGGGTCTAGTTGCTGAGGTAAAAACACATCATGATCCATATCATGGAATAGATAGTCATATAGAAGGAAAGACTAAGGCTGTGGTGATGGATCCAGCCATGGTCAATCCATGCTCGTTGAATCTCTGCAGGTGGTAATGGACGACATAATTGTTAAATGTAAGAAAAATGGGTAGTCTTAGGATGCGATGGGCGCCCATACAATCTTTGCTCCAAAATTATAGACAACTTTGTCCTACTTGTGACACTTTTTTTAAACGAAAGACACACTTTGTAAGCCATTCAGAAACACATATAATCGAAGACATCAACTCATGTAAAATATATGGAAATATACTCATGATGCCGGGGTTGGGACACTGAGATAAACATTACCAAGTCAGTTTTTAAATTAATGTGGAAAGTTGTAATTAAACAGTTGGCGCTCATGCTTGTTTGGCACTCAAAAAAAAGCCCTCTCTGCATGTGAACGATGTACCGATCACTATAAAGCTTGCCATATCCTGGTTATATTATACAATGCTGCCACAAAGGCACTCCTGACACCATATTTGGAAGTTTGCATGGCAAATGGTGATTCCGCATCATTAGGGACTATATGCCTTTGCTGGGACATTATATTTTCATGTTTAAATGTGTACTTACGTATCTGTTTGCGTTGAATATGTTTAGAAAGGCTGTCCGTAGGTCAAATTTCCTCATCATTAAGGCTTCACTTCACAAATTATCTCACATATTCTATGGTACTAACATAGCCACCTACATGGAGATATGGATACGCTATGCAACATCCTCCAGCGTGCTTCAGTGGAAGTCCCTCAGATCATAGAAAGAAACATTTCTATGTCGCAATCTGGACATGAAAGTAAGGCGCAAGGTGGCGACACTCTTCTGGAAGCCGTGAACAAGAAAAATATTCGTGGATGCCACCTGGGGTCCCAACTGAAGAGCGCTGGTCCAGAGTGTGCAGAAACCTGAAAAACATGGAAAATGTATTTAAATCTATTTTACACTTATAAATTTTATCCGCGCTATTTCTCTGTAACCAATGGTCGGATTTCAAAGAAGATTTGCATGAATGATCAGTAACAAGACTAGTCGTGCATATCGTCGGCACACGTTGGTTTTAAGGTAGTTATGGCCCTTTGTTTTTTACACTAAAAATTATGTCTGTGCTATTTCTCAGCAACCAATGGTCGGATTTCAATGAAACTTTGCATGACCGATCATTACCAAGTCTAGTTGACTGTGCATATCTGACTGTGTCAAGCAGTTTCTGGGGGTATTCATCACATTCAGTGATATTTCTTGTTTATACATATGTTCCAAGTAAAAGAACGACGGCCAACCAGGTAGCAGCAACATTTAATTCCGGTATATATTATAGTTTTCAATAATACAACAATTTGTAATAATGTAACGTACATCTTATAACAAATAATTTATTATCAGACCCAGATTTTGTATAAATTACATCGTAAACTTGCAACAAGAATTAGCAATGGAACTAAAAGTTTTT
Source organism: Spisula solida (assembly GCA_947247005.1). Lineage (NCBI taxonomy): Eukaryota > Metazoa > Mollusca > Bivalvia > Venerida > Mactridae > Spisula > Spisula solida. The sequence goes on from OX365957.1 coordinate 21,173,570, forward strand.
CAATTAATAATTTTATATATAGGCATTAAATTTTAATAATAAACAAGAAATATCACTGAATGTTAGGGGTGGGCCGATGCATCGAAATATCGATGCATTGCGATTCCGAGTGTCCCGATAGTATGGATCGATAGTAAAAGTATCGATCCAATAACTATCGCCGATAGTTAGCTCAACTATCGATAGTTACGATAGTTTGCTATTTATAAATAAAGTTTATTATTAATTTAAAACAACTTCCGTTTTCGCATTAAAACAGCCACAATGGACCAATATCGCCTTAATGGTATTAATCTATTTCTGTCAAATTCATTTTAAATAATTTCCACAAATAAAAGATTTGTATGTTGTACAACAAAATGATATCTTACACAGTGCAAAATCGCATTTACACGTTAATTTCTGGTTTTCAAAGCTTGGCAATAACTATTGCAATAGTATCGCACTAGTTTCCAGCAATACAATAGTATCGCATTAGTACTTTAAGCAATAGCAATAGTATTGCAATAGTCAAAATTGGACTCAATAGTCACCCCATTCAGTGAATGTGATGAATACCCCCAGAAACTGCTTGACACAGTCAGATATGCACAACTAGACTTGGTACTGGTCATTCATGCAAAGTTTTGTTGAAATCCAACCATTGGTTGCTGAGAAATAGCGCGGACAAAATTCATAAGTGTAAAAAAACAAAGGGCCATAACTCCCTTAAAATTTATCCGACCAGCGTGTGCCGACGTTGTGCACAACTAGACTTGGTACTGATCAGTCATGCAAAGTGTCAATGAAATCCGACCAAGGCTGGTTAAGTTGAGTGCTGCCTCCCCTGCCTGACTTAATATATTAATCTTTTACAGAGAAATAGCGCGGACAAAATTTGCACGGACCAACCGACCAACCAACCAACAGACCAACCAACCTCAAGCATGACTCCAATATAGCCCCCATATACTATGTATCTGGGGGTATAATAAAACTTATAACACTGGCCTTTTTTAAATCTCTAAATTGACCTTTATATTATTTGAAATCAATATTTTCGTCGACCTTTTCTGTAGGTAAAATAAATATCGTGTTTATCATGAAGACAGAAATAAAGCAAAACAAAGATAAATTTTAGCGCTCTCCTTTCTATTAAGAAAAGTCGAGTTTCATCCTCTCAATCTCTACCCAGAATTACTTCCCCTTGTACAATTAGTACCAGTACTAATTTTCGATAAACCTGAAACATTGCTGCTCATTATTTTTTTAAATGTTATGACCACAATGTTGCTGGGTGATAAACCGTCTTATTTGTGTTTTTTGAATTTGTCGATGGATTGAATATTCCTATCGATCGTACATAAAAATGATAAGTACCAAGTAAACCCAACAATTCTTCGCACATTTTCTTTTTTCCGTATCATGGTTCATTGCACCGCTCTAGTGAAGTGAATTTAGATGGATAGAACCTCGCGTTACAATCCATGGATAACCAGAAGCTCGCACGCAACATTTCGTTTAGAAATATTAATATGTATTGCTTTTCATTAGTGTCGCTGTATTATTACAAATTTTGAGGGATTTTGATACCAACTTTCAACTTCATGGGTTCAAAATGATAACTTATCAACATCTGTAAAACAAGAGGTAAATCACACTCAGGTACACTGTTACGAATAGGAGGTCTAGCATTAAAACACTTTTAAACAACCTAATTATATAAGGATGTTGACTCATAGGGGCATTATCAATCGGAGAGAATACATCAGATAACATTGACCTAGACCCAGCTGTAGTACTGTATTAGGGACCATCTATTAGTCGGTCCCTTGATATAGTCAGACCAACCTCCAGTGTCAAGATCAGCTAAAATCAAGGCAGTCTTAAAGACGGCTATTTCGAAAACTCCTGGCATTCTACGATCTTGACTATTACTGTCCTGTTGTGACACTTTCCACCCATTGCAAGATTTCTCATTGTGGTCAACCATGTACATGTAAGAACATAAACACAACGACAAAACTTTACTCGTTGCACGAAATCTTCGAGGAAAACAAGTTAAATTTACGAACCAGTAAGATCCTTAGACGTCCCGAGTTCACGAGAGTTTCGTGCGCAAGTTATGTATACTGAACAAGAATCTTTACATTACATTAGGTAATATTTACATTGATGCAACCTGCCTATTCAAAGGTGGAACTTGAGCGGATCTTTTTTTCGTTAGGTTGTGATCTGGGCAGAGTGCCTTATATGTTTGTATGTTTACTGTGCTCGGCTAGTCAATTCGAGAGCTGCCTTTCCAGACCGACTTAATGTAATCATTTTCAGTTGACTCTGTATTCACCTAAGGCTCCCAAGCATTGATAAAATAAGTGGTGTGGTATGCAGTGGACTACAGCCGACACATTTCGTTCAACAGTTTATGCAAAAAGTTGACCAAAAACGCAACAGTAAATTTATAAGCTCTTATTTCAATTCAAATCGGGAAGTAATTTGAGAACTAAAAATGTTTGACCCAAACTGCGTTAATCAGCGTAGACATTTTCAGTATCAAACATGTTTGTCTTAACAACAATACGTGTATTGGTGCTTACAACATTTACACAGGTCAACAGCCCATGAACGGATAGTTTGAATATTAACAAAATTAGATGTTCCCCTTTCAGTTCAGTAATTCTGTGTTGCTTTCAACGGGTCGGTCAGAAAAATGTCACGATGTCTGAACTTGGTTATTTCTTTAAAGAGCATTGAAATATCAATATAATTTTTATGAATAATGTAAAGTTTTTTGCTCATTATATTCAGATTGTCAAACTCTGCTGACTGCTTGTGGAAAATACGAGGTGCTTTGTGTGTTTTTTTTTGTGTTTTCGGTGCTCGGCTGGTTGAGTTGAGTGCTGCCTTCCCTGTCTGACTTTGATAATTTTTTGATAGTTTGTTTCTACTCAGTGCTAACATTCATCTTTTGTTTTATCTTTTATACAGTTTTGATTGTAATGGGAACAAAAAATGCCGTCAGAACTATATTATCTCCTCGTTTTCTTAAGTTATAACGATTACCCAGTTGCTTGTCCAAAACGTCCATTTGCTACATTAATGTTGTTTCTTTTCTATATCGTCACTCATTTCTCGAAGCTTCTCTTGGTTCGTTCGTCTGTCTCTTGTACTCTTTAAAGACGATAGTTTAGGCTGAAGTGATAATAATACACAGGAGCAAGATTTGGCATGTAACAATAAACAGTCGTGTAATTCATGAACGTACTCCCACTCTTTTTAGATTGTCAGATTTCGCATTTTGATCCATCCTGTACACTATTTAAATGCCTAACTTCAATTTTGTTCACATTAGGCCTTTTTGACTGGACTGTTTCGCTGAGCAGGTGATAAACTGGTTCTCGTCCCCCAGTTTTATAGTAGATGTACTAGTATATTGTACGCTTGAAATGGGAGCCACACTAAAACCTGCTCCACGAGACAGTCCATTCGAAAAAGCCCATTATGTTGCGGAATAAATGAAATTCAATAATGAAAATTCGCCCCGTTTTGACCTATATATTTATGGTAAAATATGTTTAAATCCTCCATCAAAGTACTGGTTGGGTGTTGCATTTTAACATTCTCCACACACCTAACCTCATTTTGAAGTTCATAATTATTGACCTAATTTTGGACTAAGACCTATGAAGCGTCCAATTTTTATTAACCCAAATTGGCCGTTTCGTCTTACATCATGTCCATCAAGGATATTGGTTTACCGTCATAAGCTAATTACATCATCAAAGCTTTGTTACACTATCCAACATTTTAACAGAATAATGGCCCCTGATTGACTTAGTTGTTTTATGGACAAGGCTTCTATGTGGGCAAAAGCGTTTATTGAACGATGTCTTGTGGTACAATGAACTTCCCCTTAATGAGATCTATTCACCTTTGAAGTTTCAAATTGATAACTACTTATTTACTGTTGAAGTTTTGAGCCGCGCTGAACTGTGAGTGACAGACGGAGGGACGGACATACGTAACGACAATTATATGCACACCCTTCAGGGAGCATTCAATTTTTAATTTGATATAATCATATTATATGGTAGACGAGCAAGATATTATATGGTAGACGAGCAAGATATACAAAAGCTAGCAAACCTAGGCTAAACTATCACCTTCACATTGATTCGAGTTGAAATATGGGCTCAGCATCTCGTTTCTCCGACAAGTGATAAACCTTTAGTTTACGTCGGTGTCACATGTGTGGTACATTAGTTTTTATGAAGTACAATATACTTGCAAAAGTGGTAAGATATTCTCACTAGTATTTGTCGGTGAGCTGCTTAACACATCAGTTAAATGTACAGATGTGAAGTGACAGTAATGTCTGCCAAAACAGCACTGTAATACACTAGCATATAATCATCATATCCAAGCATTACGATCATCATAATAAACAAACACTGAAGTCGGATAAAGGAACCAAGCAAGTCATACAATATCATCAGCCATATGTTATATCCAACATATATCATAACAAACAAACAATGCAGTGTGATAAAGGAGCCAAGCAAGTCATAAAATATCGTCCGCCATATATGTTTCTTCTGATCATTGTTTAACACAATCACTGCATGCCTTTGCGATGTCTCTTTTAAAACGCCATGTGCTCTTTATGAAAGAAAATAAGTACGTTTAGAAGCAGATTATGTTGGCGCTTTTTGATATTGTTTGCTTGTTTGTTCAAGTTTTATGGCTAATGATGCCGTTCTCTGGTAGAAAGACGATTACCCTGTTCATATACTGTCATTTGTTAAGGATATTATCAAAAGGGGGTCTGACCAACGTCTTTCAGCCATTTGTGTTTTGTAGAATAGTTCCCCGCTGGTCTTGTACTATGTATAATGGATGTTACAGTTTTACTTTGGCTAAAATGATATGCCACAAGATTGTTGGAATAGGCAAGTGGTGCAACAGTATTTACATTTCTAGCCTTGTATATGGATTCCACGGCTGACAGTGCATGCCTTCTTTGTCTGTTCACTTCCAGTAAATTTTGCTGTAAGTTTAAAAAACTGATATTTTTTGTTCATCATGAAGCCATTGTGTTAGTTTAAAGTCTGACGTGTGTTCTTTGGGGTTAATGTAGTGTTCAGATGTAGCCTGGCTATCTCTCAAAACAAACTCCGAAATACTGTCACCTACAGCGTTAACAGTTGCTACTAAATCGTCTTCTGAAAACTGCTTATTCCGTATTTGTTTCGACAAATATTTGTTACCTTACTGTTTTCCGAGTCAATTGTAGTGGTCGCTTCGTTCCCTTTTCCATCCAATCCACGCAAGTTTTGCACACAACAATTAGTGTAATTCCCTAATGAATTGTTTCCCTAAAATATACCAACATACCAAAGCCAATTTATTATGTGATGCTACGTGAGCTATAAAGGGGACGGTTTGTGTAAAACCCTGTCCACACAATTGACAAATGTTTAAATTCAAAAGTGTGTTTTCCACGAATGTGATTTTTAGCTCCGCTATTCGTAGTCACCCGGGCGTCGGTGTCGGCGTCGTCGTAACACTTTTGTTAAAGTTTAGGTACAGGTTTTTTAACCTCTTATATTCACTAAGTCTTTTAAGATATTGCTTTCATACCTTGCATACATGTTCACCATCATGACCCCAACCCATATACAGGAGTAGGTAACTATATCAGGCATTTTGTTGAAATTATGCCTTTTTAGCTCCACTATTCGTAGAATAAGGGGAGCTATTGCAGTCACCCGAGCGTCGGCGTAACACTTTTGTTAAAGTTTAGGTACAGGCTTTTTAACCTCTTATATTCACTAAGTCTTTTAGGATATTGCTTTCATACTTTGCATACATGTTCACCATCATGACCCCAACCCATATGCAGGAGTAGGTAACTATATCAGGCATTTTATTGAAATTATGCCTTTTTAGCTCCACTATTCGTAGAATAAGTGGAGCTATTGCAGTCACCCGAGCGTCTGCGTCGGCGTAACACTTTTGTTAAAGTTTAGGTACAGGTTTTTTAACCTCTTATATTCACTAAGTCTTTTAAGATATTGCTTTCATACTTTGCATACATGTGACCATCATGACCCCAACCCATATGCAGGAGTAGGTAACTGTATCAGGCATTTTGTTAAATTAAGCCTTTTTTTCTACTTAGTTCAAATAGTGCAAATGTTAAAGTTTAGGTACAGGTTTTTTAACCTCTAATATCTTCATAGTGCATTGACATATTGCTTTAATACTTTGCATACTTGTTCACCATCATGACCCAATCCGTACACAGGGGTAGGTAACTCTATTAAGCATTTTGGTGAAGTTTGGTCCCTTTTTTCAACTTATTGCAAATGTTAAAGTTTAGGTACAGGTTTTTTTACCTCAAATATTTTCAAAGTGCATTCACATGTTGCTTTGCATACTTGTTCTCCATCATGACCCTAAACCCTACACAGGGGTGGGTAACTCTATCGAGCATTTTGTTGAAATTATGCCCCCTTTTGGACTTGGAAATGCAAATGTTAAAGTTTAGGTACAGGTTTTTAACCTCAAATAGCTTCAAAGTGCATTGACATATTGCTTTGATACTTTGCATACTTGTTCACCATCATGACCCTAACCCATACACAGGGGTAGGTAACTCTATTATGCATTTGGTGAAGTTACGCCCCCTTTTTTCAACTTAGTGCAAATGTTAAAGTTTAGGTACAGGTTTTTTTACCTCAAATATTTTCAAAGTGCATTCATATATTGCTTTGCATACTTGTTCTCCATCATGACCCCAACCGCTACACAGGGATGGGTAACTCTATCGAGCATTTTGTTGAAATTATGCCCCCTTTTGGACTTGGAAAAGCAATTGTTAAAGTTTAGGTACATATTTTTTAACCTCAAATAGCTTCAAAGTGCATTGACATATTGCTTTGATACTTTGCATACTTGTTCACCATCATGACCCTAACCCATACACAGGGGTAGGTAACTCTATTATGCATTTTGGTGAAGTTACGCCCCCTTTTTTCAACTTAGTGCAAATGTTAAAGTTTAGGTACAGGTTTTTTTACCTCAAATATTTCAGGGCATTCACATATTGCTTTGCATACTTGTTCTCCATCATGACCCTAACCGCTACACAGGGGTGGGTAACTCTAGGGAGCATTTTGTTTAAATTATGCCCCCTTTTGGACTTGGAAAAGCAATTGTTAAAGTTTAGGTACAGGTTTTTTAACCACTAATATCTTCAAAGTGCATTGATATATTGCTTTGATACTTTGCATACTTGTTCACCATCATGACCTCAACCCATACACAGGGGTAGGTAACTCTATTAAGCATTTTGGTGAAATTATGCCTCCTTTTTCAACTTAGTGCAAATGTTAAAGTTTAGGTACAGGTTTTTTCACCTCTAATATTTTCAAAGTGCATGCATACTTGTTTTCCATCATGACCCCACCCCCTACACAGGGGTAGGTAACTCTATCAAGCATTTTGTTGAAATTATGCCCCCTTTTGGACTTGGAAATGCAAATGTTAAAGTTTAGGTACAGGTTTTTTAACCTCAAATAGCTTCAAAGTGCATTGACATATTGCTTTGATACTTTGCATACTTGTTCACCATCATGACCCTAACCCATACACAGGGGTAGGTAACTCTATTATGCATTTGGTGAAGTTACGCCCCCTTTTTTCAACTTAGTGCAAATGTTAAAGTTTAGGTACAGGTTTTTTTACCTCAAATGTTTTCAAAGTGCATTCATATATTGCTTTGCATACTTGTTCTCCATCATGACCCCAACCGCTACACAGGGATGGGTAACTCTATCGAGCATTTTGTTGAAATTATGCCCCCTTTTGGACTTGGTAAAGCAATTGTTAAAGTTTAGGTACATATTTTTTAACCTCAAATAGCTTCAAAGTGCATTGATATATTGCTTTGATACTTTGCATACTTGTTCACCATCATGACCTCAACCCATACACAGGGGTAGGTAACTCTATTAAGCATTTTGGTGAAATTATGCCTCCTTTTTCAACTTAGTGCAAATGTTAAAGTTTAGGTACAGGTTTTTTCACCTCTAATATTTTCAAAGTGCATGCATACTTGTTTTCCATCATGACCCCACCCCCTACACAGGGGTAGGTAACTCTATCAAGCATTTTGTTGAAATTATGCCCCCTTTTGGACTTGAAAATGCAAATGTTAAAGTTTAGGTACAGGTTTTTTAACCTCTTATATCTTCAAAGTGCATTGATATATTGCTTTGATACTTCACAAACTTGTTCACCAGCATGACCCCAACCCCTACACTGGAGAAAATAACTATTTAGCATTTTGTTGAAATTATGCCCGTTTTGGACTAAGAAAGGCTTATTTATTTGCCATCATGACCTAGAGGACCTACACATGAGTAGGTAACAGTCCTGCATAATTTGTCCAAATTACCCCCCTTTTTCGACTTGGAAGCCCCAACCTCTACACATCTGAGGGTAATGCTGCTGTTATGAAGCATTTTGTTTTGAATATATAATGATTGTACTATCCTAGCATGGCGATGCGAATAGTGGAGCGCGCTGTTCGTGGACAGCACTTGTTTAACCCATACTTAGTTCTGAAGGTGTTCCCACAAAACGCACAAATTATTGCTGTGTTTTTTCTGCTTCTTTCGGGTACTTGTCATTGGCCTTCCATCAACTTCAGTCCCTGACAGGTAAATAGACCCACACATGAGGTTCAACTGCAATAAGTAACATTATTTGTCTAGAGTCGTCAAAATACATTCAATATAATTGTCATAATCACTATCTCAATAGATTGAATGTTGAAGTTATCATTATATTCGGTAACTGTCTTTTAAAAAGTATCTAACAATGCATATCATATATACTTTTGTATATCATGTGTACCAGATACACTTTTCCATTATGATTCCATTTCCATGTGCATTCTTCGGACATAAGAAACTACAACAATAAAGTGCAGAAAATGTGAACTTAATATTCAACCCTAAAACCACGCTTTGGTGAGATAATTCACGAACAAGTAACACGTGTTGTAACTCTTGATTCTATAAAACATGATTTCAAAAAGATTATATTAAGTCAGACAGGGAAGGCAGCACTCAACTTAACCAGCCGAGCACATAAAACATTACAAACACACAAAGCACTGAAAATACGGCATCCCGTCCCGATTCTTTTAATTACTACATTATACATATTAAAGAAGTGGTGTTACACTTTATTTGACATCATGTCATTGGCCCGTCTTGATAAGGAAATTCACCTACCGTCAAATTCTGATTCAATTCCACCGATCCCTCTTCAGCAACCCTGTCTAGTCCATGACGCTTCTACGCCCATGCCTCGGGGAAATTGCATTTTTATTCAACAATAACAACCGATGAAACCACCTATTTGCGACAGTTTACTGATCTGGGTCATACAGTCACTTTGTATTCATACGCTAAACAAAAACGAATCACATTGATACGAATTCGCACGTTATACCATACAACACATACAGAAAACGAAAGGAACTATTTTTGTAAATATAAGTTAATAATAATAGGTACTATTTCCTTCATAAACGTCTACTTCGGTGCACGTACTGTCTTACGCTGCCGTCAAGATATCTTCCAGGAGTCACATGGACTACATGTAAGGCTTTTATGATATTTTTCACTTTTAAATAATTTAAACAATGACCAGAAACGTCAGATGCAATATTCAATAACTTACCCACTGTTGAAATACTCAAAACGTTTATGGTCACAAACGCAATGGTTATAATCTTATTGAGGTGTTTTATCCTGCAGTCCAAAAGTTCCTACGAATTATAGCTGGCTTGAATTTGGCTTTTCCTACAATATCCTAATGTCCATCCATAGATGATATATTTGATGATGGTACAATTGGTTGTAACGCCATGCCATTGATGTATTTCAAAGAAAACATCACCAGTACGGCGATACGTATAAATTACTCATTGGTATTAAATAAACAACACGGAATCTTCTACTTGTATGATATTAAATATAGGCCGTGTATGACACGCTGAATTGTATCATTATATTACTACAAATAAGTTATTATGACCAACTACATGTACATATCAGAATATTTCTGACTATTGGGCTGCAATAGGGGCATACATGTTTTACAAACATCTCTTGTTCACATTATCAAACATTAATCTGATAAAGTTTATCAAATTGTACGCCAATTCCATACCCAAACTAAGCACACCAATGCAACATACACATGAACAGGCAAGCAAAACATAATATTAATAAAACACAAAACTATGTATAACTGTTAAATGCCTTCTTAATAATTTCTGATGTCGTTTGTGACAACATGTACAATGGTGATGGTTGCCGACACAAATGAATTGTTCTCATAATTGTTGATGTGAGTCTTGAAATGTTTATACTTGGAAATGGGATTGCTTGCGCCTGTTGAATTCATGACACATGTTTGGCAATTGAGTCAGACAGGATGTGGACTTATATTTCTGCAAGCAGAAAATACCTACTAGTACATAAAACTACCACTGATATTTTTATACATTAATTGAAACTTATTCTGCATTATTCCCATGTTTTCTGCCAACTCTAAATAGCATCTGGCTTCCAATCCCCCAGTAATTTAATGTGCCCAGGTAGTACATTTAATTGGAAAGCTAATGTAGCGAATCCTCTTCTAAAAGATTGCGTACAGAAATTAGAAGCTTCCATATTAATGTTTGCCACGCACTCGCGACGTTATACGTCAGTTACACTGCCTCTGTGGTGTATTTCCGATGACAATTAAGAGCTTTGGGTACAGGTTCTACAAAAAACATCGGAAGCCATCGGGGAAATTATGGGTAATTCATTATCACCGATGAGGAATTCCTCAGGTGGACATAGGAGGATCATTGTGTTATATGTTTTGTTAAGAAGATTATATTAAGTCAGACATGGAAGGCAGCACTCAACTTAACCAGCCGAGCACAGTTCATGTTGTTTTACATTTCGATAAAGAAATACCCCCGACACACAACGAATACCACCCGACGTGTTACTAGCAAATTTATTTTATTGCAGTATATTTTTACATGTGTATTAATTGATATTTCCTACGTGTAAATCAGTTTAGTTTGTAATAAATAACTTTTGCTTAGTGTATGTGCGCTTGCAGGATTCCCATAAAATAACGAGACAACATTTTATTACAAACTAAACTGATTTTTCGCAAGAAAGTCTCATGTTTTTGTACACTTTAAAATCAGGTTGAAAGCGAAGCAGCTGTCTAGTTGTGAAGCCCTGTTTCAGCGTTGTTCATACAAACAAATAAGACCATCCGAAGCATTTGATGTTAGTGAGTTGGATGCAAGAGGAGTGCTTGTGTGTACACTCAAATTCAATGGGTGGTTGATATTTGAGAAATGACTGGCACATCATTGGAGTTTTTTTTATCTCCCCACGATAGTAGTCTGGTCAATATATATCGCGTACACTGTGTAACGATTCCAGTTCTGAGCTCGAGGTCTCAGACTCTACTAGGGGTGAAAACCTATTAAGTGTTTGCACACTGTTTTTGGTATAGGTGAACACTATTTTGGTGACGATGGCCACTATTTGGATTAGATTTGACACTTATTGTAGTATCAACGTGATTGTTGCATGATGTCTTGCCAGGCTGGGCGCCCTTTAAAACTTACGCTTTCTTGTGTATGGACTTTTAAGTTTTGTATAGGGACCAGAACTTGGATCTTGCCCCAACGACCTCTGGTGAGTAATCCCGATTTATACCATACTTAGTTCCCTGTAGTCGGAACGCCTTAGAAAGTACCCGTTCCAAATTACGTTGGCTTGAGAAGCTACAAATCAGTCTCAGTGAGCCTTTACAGAGGACGATGCTGGCTGGGAAGAAGCTGTATTGATATGTTGATTTGACAGTTGAGAGCTAAGTCAGTTGTTGGTCGTTATACCTGGTAGACCTGGATGGCCATAGAGGCGGGTCTGGTGTGACGTTGAGCATATACAGTGTTGCGTGGTGTTTTTAGCTCACCTGACAGAGTGAGCTTTTGTGATCACTCTTCGTCCGTCCGTCGTCCGTCCGTCCGTCCACAATTACTTGTGTAGACACTAGAGGTCACAGTTTTAGATTAATCATTATGAAGCTTTGTCACAATGATCATCTCAATACAATCTAGGTCAAGTGCCATATTGGGTCATCCGGGGTCAAAAACTAGGTCACAAGGTCAAATGATAGAAAAACCTTGTGTAGTCACTAAAGGTCACAATTTTGGTCTAATCATTATGAAACTTGGTCACGATGATCATCTCAACAAAATCCAGGTGAAGTTCAATATTGGGTCATCCGGGGTCAAAAACTAGGTCACAAGGTCCAATCACTTCAATATGTCATTGGGTCTAAATGTGAAGTAAACTATAAAGCATAAGACAATATGAAAACCTTGTACATGCAATAGAGGCTACCATTAGGGGTGCATGAACTACTAGGACAGTAGAGCGACCTATGGCCCTTTTGGCCCTCTTGTATAATTCTGTCCATGTGAGCAAGTCGATATTTCTCTGTGATAACTGGTTTAATGGTTCATCCTATCATTCGAGATCCAAACATTCTCGTATTTCGTAAAAGCGCCGAAATATGTCTGCTTCGAAGTCTCCAAATTCGCGGGCGATATCCGCATGAACGATTTGTTGGAGACGATTAGCCTCTCAAATGTATCAATGCGTATTTCATCGTCTTTAGGCTAAACAATGTGGATCCGCACATTTCCAATAATAGAATATTTGTGTTTTTCGGTGTAAGATCGAATGTTATTACACCTCGTGAGCGTCTGACCTAAACATTCACTATCGTGAAAATATTACGTCCGCTGCTCACTCGGTGAAATAACATTCGATCTTACACAGAAAAAACACAAATATCCTCTATATCATCGTAGAAATGTAATTTAAAGGTAACAAACTAGTTTGATATTCAAAATGTATTACTTATTTCAAGCCTTTTTTAGGGCGGTTACGGAACAGCCGAAATATGGTTACGAAATAGCCAAAAATAGACTGTTACGAATGAGCCTGGTTACAAAATAGCAGGGCTCGACACTAACACTGGTCCGCTGGCCTGGAGGACCAGTAACTGTCCTATTTACACATTTCGCGCTTTTGCCCTGTTGGACCAGCGCCCAAAATAGTTAGTGTCAAGGCCTGAATAGCCGCCGATTGTTGATCAACTGTAGCATGTTGTTCTCAAGATATTAATTTTCCTCACCATAGTGAGGTATAGATGTACACGTCAGGTCTTTTATCAATCTGCTAGTAAGCCTAACAAAAGTTGAACTGTTATTCAAACTTAACTTTATTATGTTTTACATTTCTGTCAAATACTAACCTGCACAGCATTAAGGCAAACATTTATTTATGTCATTGCAAGTCTTGACACGATAAAATAAATGGTTTATACATACAAAATCAATTACCGGACATATAGACTGACCTACAAGCAATGTCTAGAGGTCCGGTTACCAGACCTCCAGGTGTAGAGGTCCGGTAACCGGACCTTTAGCCACTTCCATTAATACAAGTAATGAATCGCTGATACCATTCGCGTGATTCTGGCGTTCGTTGAGTAAAATGTGTGTATTTGAGGACTAAAGCGTTGATATATCCTGAAAGTAAAATATCTTTGCTACACGCTGATACCCGTATTATACCAATTGAATGTTGAATGAGCAATACACATACACGGTTACAAATGTGAAGGCACTTTTATAATCGATAATTACTTCTTCGCCTTATATACACAGAAGCACCCCGTGTACCCCGATAAGACGTGCTAGCCTGAATACTGCTGTGTTAGCCTACCGCAAAAATTTCAACATTCAAGAGGTTAGGTATTTTGTGCGTGTTTCATTTATTTCGTGTCGACACCATTAAAACGTAGAACGTGTACATGTGCAGTGGTTCTTCCTCGACACGAAGATGTGTTTTTTTTCGATCTCAAACGTCACATTATATTTTAAACTTAATAAATGTGTCAAAAAGTCAGCAGTTTGGTCTTTAAAAAATAATTAAAAATACTAATAGACCGCGGAGAAAGCTCAAATGAATATGTAGTGAAATAATAGTAGCATATTTATTCGCATTTATGTATGCACTGGTATCATTATCTTTCTTGAAATAAGAATATAAAGATCTTGTCTATATCAACTAATTACCGGTGTGGTGTAATGCAGTCACATTGATCCTGGTTACGCAACCTTTTTAGGGGTTGTTGCAATAGCTGAGCGGTCTAATAAGTTAGTACGTCGCTTGATCACAAGTGGTTTGCAGTTTGAACCTTACATTTTAAAATCACATAGACGCCCCGTTTCATGAATTAGTATCCAATAAGTACCATGAGTTTTCAGTACTCTGAATTAACAAATATAAAGAAACCATTATCGTGGGTTAGATCGCAGCTTATCTGTTAAAGCGTTTATGAGAAAGTCGTAAACGCTTAATATTTCACAGTGAAGTCACTGACTCTCAATTTAACAACTCGCTAGTGACGTTTTTTCCTTTCCCAAAATTATTTAATGTTTGTCTTCCACTATACATCAAACTGGAATCCAGAAAACAAATGCCGCAAGGCTACTTTCAGTGTACTGCAGCTATTCAGCGGATTTTCGAATGCAGGACTAAACGGAAACAGTTGGGCACGAAACTCACTGTGGGTGCCTACAGGTAGGACACGCGCTTAGAGATATATAGGTCCGGGCTCAATTTCCGTCTGCGCCACTGCTCATTTTCTCGGAGCAAAATTAACCAATAATGTTCAACTCGACCAAGCTGTGAATTGGTACCTGCGAGGGTGGTGTTTGTTCATGTTCGATAGTCTTGGTCGTCGCATTTCGATGTTGTCTTCACACAAACCGGGAGAGAAGTAGTCTCCATATTAGGACTCGAGCGCAGGTTTCCTTAGGTAGCCCAATGCCTAGGGGAAGTTAAATGTCGAAGGGTAGATTGATTGTTGAAGGAGGCCCTCGAAAACTGGTAACTAAACGTAACATAACAGACAACAACAAAACACGCAACAAACGGGATTTATCCTTTCAATTATCCTCTTGTTGAACGCCTCATGTCATCTCCGTTTGTATGAAATCTGCCATTTGCAAAAATGTCTGATTATGAGACAAATGTAACGTAAGTGCTATTATATATAATTATACATCATGTATTTCCACTGCGGTATACCGTAAACTGGATATTGCAAGTGAATGGGAGTAATGTTATCGATTTTCGCGACATTATAGTGTTCACTGGGATTAGTTCAGAGACGATAATTTCCAAATTACTGACTACTTTCTTCATCTCAACTAGGTTTTAATGCATTCGGATATTTTCATAACTTTATAGTACGCCGTATTATAACAGGTATTTTTCATAGAAGTGTTCAAATTACTCAGTTATTGGAATAGGCCGGACACATGTATTCAATGTTTTTTTATAATATTATCAATAGCCATGCGAATAAATGTGTAGATGGTAGGCCGATAGGCATCGTTCAATCATGAGCGGGCTTGTTAGTACTTCAAGACAACATACAGCGGGGCTTCTCTTTTACATTTTAGGAGAGCATATTGTTAGTAGGGGTTATTATGTCAAGGGGACTAGTGGTTTCAAAATACACATATGGACCTACTCGCAAGTAAAGTGACGTGGAAAGTAATTAACGAAAAGTGATATATTGGGTTCGCATGAGCGGATCAAGCAGAAGCTCTGTATAGAATGAACAATCTGGCTTCTCATGTCTTCAACTCTCATGGTGATAACAGGTAGCTCAATGCGCTCTTTACTCGATTTATGTAATTGCTTGTAGATTCTACTCCTAGATTCTACTCGTAAGTAGACAGACTAACATTGATGCCGAACAATATTATTATATTATTATCTCTAGTAAGAACTATGTAGATTTCATCCCATGAAAATGTTAAATTATCTATTCCAGGCCTGAATTTATCCATGAAACAAGTATTAAAACAGACAACACAGGCAGTATAATAATTATTTTACAGTGGACATGTGCAGTATCTACGGTATAACTCGTGCACTATCCATTTTATGCCACCAAGCGCGGAAAACCTGTCATTTTTTAGAAAGATACCGATGCCAGTGCATACATCAATATGATGAAATATGCTACTATTATTTCACTACATGTTCATGAAATTTGAGCGTTCTCCGCGGTCTATAAGTATTTTTAATTATTTTTTAAAGACAAACTGCTGACTTTTTGACACATTTATTAAGTTTAAAATATAATGTGACGTTTGTGATTGAAAAAAAACACATCTTCGTGTCGAGGAAGAACCACTGCACATGTACACGTTCTACGTTTTAATGGTGTAGACACGAAATAAATGAAACAGGCACAAAATACCTAATCTCTTGAATGTTGAATTTTTTGCGGAAGGCTAACACAGCTGTATTCAGGTTAGCACGTCTTATCGGGGTACACGGGGTGCAGAAGAAGTAGAGGGTGTCTACTAACCTTGTATGAATGTTTCGGCTTTGGAGCCCTGAATGGCATGTGAGTAAAGGCCTTATTCTTCTGATAAAACGATATTCTCCCAGAAGAATTCATTTCCACTGTCGTCTCATCCGTAAATATAAAATCGTTGAAATCCTCCTGGGAGGCCAGCATATGTAATGCCCACTTCTTCCTTACCAGTCTATGTTTAGCAGTTATCAATTGGCAATTGCCAGTCTGTTTACAAGTCCAACATAGGCTCGCTCTCGCCGCCTTCACAGTGGACACACACACATTCAGTCCAAACACATTAAACAATTTCTTTTGAATGTCCACCGCTGTGATGTTTCTATCCTTCGACAAACAGAACGAAATATAGTCCAAATGTGTTCTTTTCAACTTTCCTACTGAAGGAACTCTCCGTTGACCTAGGCGAGACAGATGCTTTTTCACACCACTGGGGCTAATCTTATGGGAATGTTTCGCCCTTAAAACACTCGAAATTACACTGGCTGAATATCCCTTTCCCTTTAAATCCACAATCACAGCTCTTAAACTAACCGGCAACATCGCACAAAATAAAAATATCAAGATAAAATTGAAACCGGAAACTGTTTCGTAAAACGTGAAGTAAACGACAAGAACACAAAAATAAATCCGTCTGCGGTACTTAACACCTTTGTAACGGTAACAAAATAAATGTATAAGTATA
Source organism: Spisula solida (assembly GCA_947247005.1). Lineage (NCBI taxonomy): Eukaryota > Metazoa > Mollusca > Bivalvia > Venerida > Mactridae > Spisula > Spisula solida. The sequence continues at coordinate 21,190,803 of OX365957.1, forward strand.
GAATGATATAAATATTTAATTATAAACGATTTGACACTTACACGCTTACTGGATTACACGCGTGCGAAACGAACGCAAAACGCTTTCACGCGGGACAAAAACGCTGGCGGTACTGTACATATGTTTCCCCAATGTTTTAAACGGATTTAATTAAATCAGCAACATTTGTTTTTCTAAGATCAACAAGTATTGTCAAACTGTTCGTTAAATCGATATTTATACAGACAATCACTCTACCGAGCCATATCGAACTTGGTTTGTATTATGAAAATGACGTGTTCATCAAATGTCCCGGCTATCAGCTATTACATGTATTAGAATTTTGTATTTGAGGTTCCTGATGTAGCTATTTTTAGAATATAGGAGGGTTACACCAATCTCCAGTCCAGGGTAACGTGATGATTTTATGAATTAATTGTATATCGTCTGCAAAGTACTGTTATGTAATCATATGGTGTGGCATTGACCCAGATATAGAGTAGTTCTATATAGATTGTCTCACACTGTGAGCGTGAGGGAAGTGATAATAAGACGGTGCTGTAGAATCTGATAAATAGGCGTGTATTATTATTTTAGAACCATTTTTGATAATACGCATTCAATACATGTATTGCAAATAAATTAATATGCCCCTTTTTACAATTATTTAGATACCCAACATGCCTATATTGTCACATATGCCTATTTTGACTTCAAGACAATATCGCAGATAGAAAACGAATATTAACGTGTAAAGTCGGTTTGAGCTTTAATAGCAGCAACCAGATCGCCTCCCATCAGCACTTTCAGTGCTTTCATTGACAGATGCACCAATCGAAATACGTTAATATTATGTGTAAAGTTGCGTTCGATCCCTTCGCTGGTAAATATACGCCTAAACCTCGTAAATAGATCTGCTTGTTTACCAACATCAGAGTAATGTATTTGAACAACAAACGACAGAATCAATTCAACTTAAAATATCTTTTATTGGTTCAGCATGTTCGGATTTCTTACACACACCACTTGGAAATCATAGAGAACAGAAATAATATAATTGACAATTTGACATTGTATAACATGCATGTACGATACACTTACAATTCTTACATCCTCAAGACATCAATAACACTCAACAGTAATAAATATTAGTTATAGAACTTGTTTTCTCAATCGACCTAATATAAATAAATAAGCTACAAAGACACGACAACATATTTGTTCAACGTCATTCAGAGTCTACTGCACAGGGGCACTGGGATCACAGAGATAAATGGCAAGTTCCTCAATCCTTCCTTGGAAAAAGTCGGCATTTTTAGCGGCCCCAACAGTGAGGGCACATTTGACACTGTCAAGGTACATTTCAGCATCGACACTTTCTGATTGTCCATTGACGTCACCAGTGAGTTGGTTCTTGTCGAACTTGTATTGTATATGCTTCAGGGTAGAGTTGGTAGTGTCTGGTTGTGGGATCGTTACATAGGTAATGTTGCTGTCCATGTTCGAGGAACCAATTGAACCAACAACCATTGTGACATCCAGTGCGTCTTCAATGATACTGACGGATGGTTCAGTATCACATTCGACATCATTAGACAGAATACCACGAGGAGATGAAGATAGATCGTCGCTGTAATATTTTATATCTACGATTATCTTGCTCTGGTGTTCGATGTTGTTAAATCTTGGGATGACAATAGAGCTGTCCACACCATTGAAGACACCGGTGCCATTTTCGACATGAACGTTCTTAACCTTAAAGTAAACAGCTTTATTTGACTTTTCTAATACTTTTCCATCTTCGAATGTGAGATGGATTTCTGGTGTGCATTTTCGGACGTAAATTGCTTTACTTACGCAACAGTCAATAGCATCGTAAGTGGTACCACCTGGGCATGGACGTGGTGTCATAACACCGTGTATTAATTGGTAGTAATGATCAGGCATGTTTGGAACTCCCTCGAATGGGCATCGCCTGACTACAGGATTAACATCGATCTGAGTAGCATTTGTTGTGTCATTCAAAGCTTCTGTTTCGTTCGAAGCGGCTGTTTCATTCAGAGATATATCAATGCCATCATCTAAGCATGCCTTTGATGTGTCGTTACATTCGTTCTCCTCTGTGATTGTGACACAATCTTGAAGCTCGACAGCAAACCTCTTTCCAAAAGCACAACACTTGGCAATGGATCGTCCACCGCTACACTCCCAATATGCACGACAGTTTCCGTCGTATCCTCTTGCTACTCCATTTTGTTGTCTTTCGCATTTATCATTTCGACACACGGTATCCTCAGCACGAACACAAACCAGGCGTTCTTGGTCCCAATATTGGGCGAAGCCACATGGCATTTCCTCGGCAGACAATCGACCAGTGACGTCATCAACCTGACAGGTCACATAATGCTCACAATCAATGGATTCGAAATACGAAACTCCGCCTTTCAAGTTGTCCACGGGACATTTCATGGGCAATGCATTTACCAATGCGAACCCTCCGATCAGTAGTACCAACATCGATCTCATTTTAAAATGTTCTGAAATTGCAAATAAATATTACGTTTAATTATAGTAGTTAATATTGGTTTACTTCACGTATCTGGTGAAATTGATTTGCCTTCATGTCCCAAAGTGCCCGTGAGAGTAATTGTTTCAATAATGTAACTCACAGTCAATCGAAAGCCACATGGAAACGACGACATTGCCTAGCCACACACGCAAGTCAAATTTCAACACGGTGCTGAGAAAACGAGGTTCACCGCTTAAAATAGAAGCCTGTTCGCAAACTAGAGCGTAGGTATATACGTATTGCACATGTTTTTTCAGATTTTTTAATATACAGTCAAAATGTTTTTAAGAATAGTGAGCAAAATAATAGATCGTAAATGATATAAAAATATTCAATGTTGGTAGCAACTTGACAAAGACCTCAAGTTTTCATTTTGTAAAAGTTAAGTTCGTTCTGTATAATGAAATAAATAACACATAACTGCTTGGGTGCTAAACGCTCGATCGCAACAATAGTGCAACGAACAATATGGTAGAATAAAGTTGCGAAGTTATTATATTATTAACATTAATGATAAAACTACACAACTTAATCTAAAATTATAACAAGCTAATTGGTTTGAGTTACCCTTTTTCATTTGTGATACCATTGTTTAGCGCAAATAGTGTAACTTGTAATTAAACGTTTAATATGAAATAAGCATAACTTTAAGTTAAGAAAATATTATACAATTTAGTACTTACGTTTTATTCAGCTTTGTGTCACACTGCGTTGTATGGATGAACAGTTTGTTGCGTTTATGAATCAAGTGAGAATCGTCCCCTCTTATATACGCTTCTCCATAACGCACTGTGACGTCACACACTGTTTACACCGCGCGACATTAACGCCTACATACGTATAACGCACACAGCGTGTTGTGGTCATTCACGTAAAGCCACAATCGTAGTATTTACTACGCTTCGTTGAGTGACGCTTACGTAATGTTGTATAACAACGAATCATGGTCTGAGGTTTTGAACTAGTGTGCAACAAAGCGTAAACAATGATGTAAGAGAAATAATATGTTTGTGAAACGTAAATTAAATTCATTCATAATTTTGACAGGTAGGTCCGGGCTGCTGTATGCAGACGATAAGACGAACGACGAACGTAATGTATGTAGCACGTAATACGTGGTTAGTTTTGTTCATAATATGTTATTGATTAAAGGATGAGCTTCTAGAATATTGTAATTAATCATTTTTGCGTAACATGCGACTTCTTGGGATCGAACATTCGTTGAAAATTAAGTTAGATTGAGAACTGAATCATAGGTTACATTACTTAGCTGAAGGCGTAGCCTGGCTTTATATAGTATAACAGAGTGTCTGTTATCTTTCTATTTTGTATCATAGTTTACTAAGGGGGGGGTAGTAAAATAGACACACCAAGTTCGGCATTGCAGTTTTCACCATCTCGTTCCCAGTGTAGTATAGCAGATAGTGCACTTGTTTCCGCCTTTTAGAAAATTGATACATTATACATTAACGGTGCATGTTATTCAACGTGAATTTTCGTAAAACGGGTTACTAAATCCTTGGTAATAATTAAGATAATTAAAGTGCTTCTAAAAACTATTCATTTTCAGTTGCACATAAAATTGTCGTATATTTAAAAGTTTTCGCTGATTTTGATGAAACGATAATGATGAGGTTGCGTAAAAATCATTGGGTTTGAGATCCTTTGTATGTAATGGATATTTGAATTTGAACTTAACGACAACTGGTCACTTACGAATATCAAGGAAACTAAGTTTGCAGAAGTTCATTTGGTGCTTTTCTTTTAAACCGCTAATATGCATTTTAATAATTATTGTGAACGTTTAACATTTTTTTTTAAATTATGGATTATGTCTACGTATTATCTGCGGTTGGTGTTTGTTAACATACATTGCAGTTTCTATTTTTTTGTCGGTAAATATATTTATGCTGATTGTTACCGAACATTCTAACCACGAGGTGTGTACTTGTGTTACATTAATGTGGGTGTTATTGTGATATGTTTAAAGGAAATGAACCCGTCGATTTTCATTTCATAAACTTGAAATTTAACGTATAGTATATGCATATAGTTATTGCTATTTTATATTCCAATGAGCAAAATGCATAAAAAACTATAGCTTAAACTTTCTTAAATGTATTATGAATGCCAGTAAATACCAACATCTCGCGAATACCGGTTAAAACGAATGTAAAACGTAACATTACGCCCCTAACCCTAAATTAGGTATTGCAGCATCCATATGATTTAGAAGCATTTGTAATATTTTAGAGAAATGTTCTTTGTGTTATTTTCATAAGAATAAGAATTTTCATAAGAATAAAAATCTGCCTTGGTAGCCTAGTGGTAGAGCGTCCGCTTCGATTGAGGGTGGTCCCGGGTTCGATCCCAGACTGCGTCATACCAAAGACGAAATAAAAATGGTACCAGAAATTCCCTGCGCAACAGGGAAACTGGCATCTCTTCTCATACCCTCTTGGCGATGGATTACACCAGGAATGAGGTGTCGAAAATGATTAATATAAGTTTTACAATCAACCAGAAATAAATTAGTTTACACTAACAACTGGTTACGGCAGTAAGATTAAGTCGCAACTCAAATATTTGTAAAAATGTAACAACATACACTTTAAGTAGATGAAATCAATTAAAAATATATTATAGTAAGAATGATCAATTCTATTTAAATGAGTTAGAATAGTTTATACTGGGCGTGTAAACATTTTAGTCATTAATCAGTTAAGCACTATTAATTGTACCGATTTCGGTGAAAAGAGACATTTCTGACTTAATCAACACGTTCTAATGCGTTTGCCTTACGTTGTTCGTCGGTCCAGTTAGCGTAGTGGGTTGAGTGATGTACTGTCGCTTGGCTGAAACATTTCTGACCAAATCAACGTAATTTTTATGGCGATCAGTTCTCAGAAACCACAGAAACGATTGACCTGAAACTTAGACTATAAGCATATATCATCTTGGAATAGTACGGTACGATGACCAAGAATAAGTACTAGATGTAAGGTTCCATGATTTTTGTTTCGGATTACAATGTATATCCCTTTTATTTAACTGCCTTCATAAATGGTTCTTCTTTTTGTCCAGAGCTCAAAAACTGCACACAAGATCACTTGAAACTTAAAATATTTATACATATATTATGAAACTAGGGGATAGCCATGCATTGACAAAGAATCATGGCAATTCTACCTAGTCCCGTTGAGAGCGAACACTTAAGGCGTGGATGACCATGTGAACATGGGTCTAAAATAGTCTCTTCTTACTATTACTAGTGTGTATCATCTGAAATGCACTTAATGAAACCCTGAGTTTGATTAAACGTCGAAAGTGGTGAATTTGAATTTACGAAATACCACAAAACAACATTATTGATGTGGCGTAATTAGACAAAGCTATTAATTACGTGAATAGGGCGTTTTCTTCTTTAATTTGTTAAATTTATCTGATGTTTGTTTTTCAAATAACAATGACTGTAAAGTTGTTGTTTTTAGCTCACCGTCCGACCACACTTTCAAATGACTTCTCTTCATAAACCGTTTGACCAATATTGCTTCCATTAATTTTACATAAGACGTTACGCTCGTTGTTGGCGTACATCGGCAATTTATAACATTTTTACACTTCAATATTGCATAAAAATCGTTTTAGAAATACGGTTTATATTTTGATATCACAAGAAAGAAAAAATAATCGCCATGCTAGTAATGTGATCGGCATTTACGTTTGGTTACTAGTATACATTAAATAAGATATAGAACCGCAGAGAACGTCACATTAACGCCATGTAAGATGTAACATAATTTACGGATGCGCAGTATTTAGCAACTTGGCAAATTTATATAATTATCTGTATCCGCCCAAAAATTAGACTCGGTGACGTGATGACTATTCCATTTCAATTCGTTTCAATTATGTTCCGTTGAAAGCTTCCATTAACAAACCGGGAACGAAAGATGAATTCAGCTGAAAACGTAAGATTTCATTTCGTTCCGCGACAAGATTTGTTAAAACTTCAGTATTTTCTATAACTAAAGTCGATTTTCTATAATATTTTTTTGACAAAAAGTACATACATCCTACTTTGGAATTGGGTATATTTTGTACGATCTTGACTTTGAATTTGGCTTTAAATATAGGTATACTTTTTTCTAGCCACGATGTCACACGCATTAAAAAGTGCACAAATTAAAAATGTGAAGTTGCTATGCGCCAAAATATTTAAAGAAGTATGCATTTATTAAACCGACAGCGACTACAACCTAAAAGTACATATAATTATCTTTAATTTGATATGAATCTTACATTAAACATAGCTTTAATTGTATTTATGAATTTTGGCAAATCTAGCCATAATGTCACACCCATGAAATTAACGTAACGTCAACGTCTACGTGTTCGGTAGAATCGTACCCGTTGTAGTAAAAGAGTCGATGTACTGCAGATTTAAATGAAATTTTGTATGAACGATGTATGAGCTGTGGGGTTTACAGAATTTTGATGTTTTAATCTGAAATAGTAAATTTGGCGGTGTTTAAAGCGCCACCTGCCAGGACGTGATTTTCGTAGTATTTTTTACTTACTTTCTCCATTCTGTACATGGATTTTAATGTCTCGGCAAAATGTAAATCATCTACTTGTATGAACCGATAAACTGCGCATGTTCGGTATATTTTATTGTATGTTTAATTGAAAATTACGAGTGTAACGCCTTAATTACCGCCTACACCACGCCGTACGGCCGAACTAAAAATCGCCATACATTGCGTTAAAATGCACTTATCAAACGAGCGGGTCCGTGAGAATCATTTTAATTTTACAACAATTTTTTATTAAAGCAATCGTTAAATACGTGACGAATAAAAAATATGTGGTTCGCGGCATAACTTATGAAAAATTGTATCCGAAACACCCAAATAGTTATGATACGGTCAATAAACGTTGAAAACGTTAATGACGTCGGAATCGGTTACGCTAATGTACGCCAACAACGAGCGTAACGTCATAAGTGATATATTATATAGATTTTTTTTAAAAATCGTCTTCTCTGGAACCACAAGGCATAGAGCTTAGATAGTTTGCTTGTAGCATTGTTTAGTGGACCTTTACAAATATTGCTCAAATCATGACCCCTGGGTCAATATTGGCCCCGCCCAGGGCCTCCCTTAATTTTATATAAGAGATATATAGAAAAAACTTTTAAAATCTTCTTTTCTGAAACCACAAGGGATATAGTTTAGATATTAAGCATGTAGCATTGTCTAGAGGACCTCTACCAATTTTGCTCAAATCATGACCCCTGGGCCAATATTGGCCCCGTCACGGGCATCCCTTCATTTTGCATTATGTTATGGAAAAACCTTCAAAAATCTTCTTTTCTGCAATACCAAGTTCAAATTTAGGGCACTTGTCTTCTTTAAGAGGCTACAGTTTCATATATATAAATATCATGAGCAAGGTGATTCAGATGAGCGATTCAGGGCCATCATTGCCCTCTTGTTTTTGTTATTTTTTATTATACAGTACAACCTCTCCAGAGCGCCCCTCTGTAGAGCAGCAACCACTGAAATTCACTAAGCCCTTATTTACTATAACATCTGCAGAGCAACTACCTCTAATCAACGGCCAATATTTGAAGCTCAGAAAGGGTATTGCTCTACATTGGTTGTACTGCTCATAAGTCATGTAACACAGGTGATGATCATACGTAAAAACGTACGTAGAATACACTAAGGGGTTGTCCGTTAAAGGTTAAAAGTGAAAACGTGAAACAATCACGTGTTTTTCCTTTAGTAAATTTCTCGCAAAACATACTGTCAATATACGGGTAGATGCTCGGTACGTTTTGGGACAGGTGTCGCAGTATTCATAGATGAAACAAGTAGCTAGAATTGTAGACATTTTCTATGAAAAATTAACTATCAATAAAAATATTCCGGCACTTGTCCCGAACGCTTCCGAACACCCCTCGTGTAATTTTTTCAATGGGGACGAATGATTTGACATTTACACGTATATTTGAATTTTGTGTAGTAGTACTAGTATTGTACCGTGTAAAAACTTGGCTATCATCCAAATTATTTCGATTGGGTCACGTAAATTCCTTCCGGCAATAAAATCACGAAATACGCGTAAATCCACGTGCACGATTTACGCATAATAAAGTTTGGTATTAATTGCATCGAATCTTTTGTACAGTTGGCTAATGAAAGGAAAAACACAAAATAAGACATCCATGTTGGCTGCAGAATAACGAACGTTCACATTTAGGGACACTTCCTTTTATATTTTGTGGGAAGGGTTATGCGTCAAGCAGATAATTTAGAAAGCCGCAGGAAACATGTTCATGCTTACTAGTTCAAAGATTTGCAATAACACTTTTTCGTATCCTTAACACGCCTCGATGTGATATCAGACGGAACCAACTTTACAATTTCCTCTGTTCGAGTGTCATTGTTGCCATTGTCGTTAACAATTGAACGTTGTGATGGTGGTACTATGATGTTAAAATGTGGTTTGGCATTCACAAACGTTTTCGGTCCTTGTAGGGGCGATTTGGGCGTTTATGGGCTGTCAGCAATTGGTGGGAAGTCTACCCTATTGAATATTTCATCATCTGTGAAAATCCAGTAGCGTCTTTAGATGTTAAGGTTTCCGGTGGTACTATTATATATTGCCTACCAAACGGAAGTTCGAATTTTGATTTCATCATGATTTTTAACCGAATAATTTAGGCTATACCTTGTTTTGTCATTATTGAAATAAATGAAATAAGTATTCCATAGTTATTCTCTTAATGGAACGTATTCTGTCGAGCTGGCTGTTTTACTTGTAGACAACTGAAATCGTTTTAAATGGTTCAAGGTAGACATGACATGCCTGATGAATTTATATCGCATAACTAGATGATATTCTGTCTACTCAAATCCCACTCGCAATCTACAGTTGAAACTGGGGCCATCAAAAGTGTACCAGCTGCTGAAGAATAAACATCCTTATGCTTAATTGCCATATTTGCCAGTCCCTAGGAGGATGCCACGGATTCTATTTTTCCACTATCATACCTAGCGTGGTCGAGTTCAGAAAATAACTTGACTTTCCCCTAAAACCTTCATACCCTATAGTTGCATGGGCCGGTGGCCTTAAAGCTCTGATATAGTTTGACTGACCGAAGCGGCAGACTTTCGGGATAGAATGTCGTTTTGTTTGTCTAGTTACATGTACTAGTTTTTTTGCGTTGGGCATTGTCTGTGACTTTTTGTTATATACACTCATTAAAAGTTATAAAACACAGTAAATAGTGATACATGCAAATAGTGTATATCATTTTGCTTCTAGCTGGAAAAATTACACAATTTAGATCTACAACATGCATGATTTTATATTTATTTTAAAGTTATTATCATGTTTAAACATGTTAGGAATTGTAAGTATTGAAGTAGTTTATGTCTCCGTACCGAAGATGTGGGGTTTATTACTTAACACATGCATGTCAATCGGCCGGTTGGTAGACAAAATATTTTACGATTAATAACTCCAGAACGAACGGACCTAGAGCCCACAAACTTTAAGTGGAGGTTGTTCATCATCAGTAGATGACCCCCATTGAATTTGAGGTCGCTATGGTTCAAAGGTCAAAATTACCATGACCTTCGAATACACAACGGTTTCTGATCCACAATGTAAGAACGGTGAATTCTAAGATAGTGAAACTTCACAGACTGGTTGCTTGTTATTAAGAGAAGACTTCTACAAATTTGTAGGTCAATAGGTCAAAGGTCAAGGTCGGGATGGCCTTAAGTATACATGGCTATTCGGTTGTCATGGGACATGCATATTTTACAAACATCTCTTGTTCTTTCTCTATTCAGAATTCTTAAGATTTCATGTTTTATGAGGTTTTGGTATTGCTAGACAATGTGTAATCAACATGTCTAGACATTGTACAATACACAGTGCTGTGCACGTGCATTTTTCTGCATTTTGAGAATTCACGGTTCACTGCTTACACCAAGCCAAATACAAATATCCAATTATCGGATATTGTGATTATACTACTCGCATGAACACATGCAAAAAATTAATAAGCTATCATGTATAATAAAAAAGATACATGCGTAACAAGTTGGTGTACTTATAACTTTTAATGAGTGTAGTCGTGTTATTGTGTTAGTTTTTAGCTGACTTGAGCACGAAGTGCTCAAGGTGAGCTATGAGAAGCCCCTTTTTGTCCGTCATACGTCAACAAATTGGACTGATAGCTCTCTAGAGGTCACAGTTGTCACTTAATGGCGTCTATTTTAAAAAGGGATTGTATCTTCAATCCCTTTTAAAGCCCTGTTTTTCCCTTTTTAATGTAAAACTGTTGATGATTTTTCTAAGTCTACAAGACAGCAAGAAATGACCAAAACAGTGTTTAATACATACAAAGTTTATTTCATTCAATATTTCATGCAAATAAGGATTGAAATTGTTATGTCAGCATAACATTTCGACTCCTAAAACATTTCCCAATGAGAATTTTTCTATATTATTCCAGTATTTCGACCATGTCTTGAAGAATTGCGCACTCATAACTGGCACACTTGCTTACATTGCTGATTCCAGTTTATTCTTCTCATACAACGCTGTCTTCTGGGACCTATACGACAGGAGAACACCCGTAGTGTCAAGCATCCTGTCCCCATGGTATAAAGCGTAGTCCTCGTCTTCTGGGACCTTTACGACAGAAGAACATCCGTAGAATCAATCATCCTGTCCCCGTGGTATATAGCGTAGTCCTCGATCTAAGTAATTAGTTGTATAGTTTTTGAACATATATCTCTTGGTTTTTTAGATCAAACTGCACACATGTCCATCCTACACATTTTTATCAATTCTTAAGACAGTCATAAATGGTTTAGAGCATAATTGTCAGTCATTCACACGTAGAAGCATGCCCCTCCCACACATTGACAATATTGTGTAGAGTTTTCTAGGAGCTGCATTCTCACCGCCCTAGAATTTACCCAAAATGTTTGTCTTATAGTTCGAACACTTTTCATACAAAACACGCTTAATGCTGATGATGCTTAGTGCTTTGCATTTCATCTTACTCCAAGCACTGACTTCAGCTACAAAAAAATATATTATCAATTTTATAAAACATTTTTTGTTTACTTTTATTAATGATACAGTTACCTGTGATTTACAGTGGGGTTTTAAGAAATGCTCAGAGCAGTCAATGGCGATGCATCATTGTCAGTGAAACGGTCATTCAGGCTTTTCACTATGTCAGTGACAAATTGTCTACATACCTGTTCTGCCTCAGTCCGTTGTTGTCCTACCCGAGCAGTGTACCCACTAAACTCGAAATGTATGACTACCAAATTCGGACAGTTTGGAGTTAAGTTCAATACACTAAATGGTCTCAATAGTTGACCTCAGCAACTAAGTTACTTCTGTAAAATTTACGTCTGATTTTGGTACATCTACGAAAGAGTCAGTGACTTGTACAAACAAAGAGCCTTACCAGAGTTCTCCTCCAGAAAGACAGAAATCAAACTACTGCAATTTGAAATTTCTTCTAAATAAGTTTCAATCTTCTAATTGAGATGATATACAATTGACCATGCAGTTCTTTGGATTCCATGTGTTTGATGATCTTTTTTCTTGTCAAAACATACTGTTCCTAACAACCAGACACAGCATGCGATATGACACGAACAAGTTCATACGAAGTTTTTCCCATTTCCCAATGAGAATTTGTCCATATTATTCAAGTATTTCGACCACGTCTTGAAGAATTGTGCTCTGCTAATTGGCACACATGTTGACATTGCTGATTCCAATTTATACTTTTCTACACATGTAGATATATATATATAAAGATTTAGAAAATGTGTTTTTATCAATTCTTTAGACAGTCATAAATGCTTTGGAGCATAAATGTAAGTCATTCACACTAAGTCTTAGAAATCTGAACTTCCCCACACGTTGATCATAGTGTGTAAGGTTTTTTAGGAGTTTTATCTCACCGCCCTAGAATGTACCCAAAATGTCATGTCTTATGTTTCGAAATGTCTCCAAATCTAGATTTTCAAAGCAGTGCCTGCCACATAAACAATTTTCATACACAACACTCTTTATGCTGAGGTTGCTTAAAGCTTTGCACTTCATCTTCCTCCCAGCAATGACTTCAGCTACAAAACAACATAAAAAAATATTCAAAATCGGTTATTTTACTAATTCTGAATTAACAATATTATTATACAGCTGGATTAACAAGAGCCATCAGAAACTGTTGAATCTTCCAATAATTCAGCTGAAACTATGGCATTCGGCTTTTTATTAATGATATTACTTTTTTAGGACTTCTGACAGCTAAAAGTAGGTATTTCAGCCTTTTTACTTTTGAAACTAGGTCATTCAGCTAGGACATTCAGCTGTTTGATTGCCGAAACTAGTTTATTTAACCTTTTTGACAGCTTGGACTGGGGCACTCCATTTTCCCGTTCAGTGATGTATTGGGCATTGTGCCGTGCAATTGTGGTATGTGATGTTTTCTGTGCTCGGCCGGTTAGGTTGGGTGCTACCTTCCCCTTCCTACTTTCTATTATATTTTTTACACAGGATCGGAATTTAAAAATACTCAGAGCAGTCAATGGCGATGCATCATCATTGTCAGTGAAACGGTCATTCAAGCTTTTCACTATGCCAGTGATAAATTCGCTACATACCTTTTCTACCTCAGTCCGTTGTTTTACTGTCCCTAACAGTATGCCCACTAAACTCGAAATGTAAACAGTCCATCATAATCTACCTCGGGTTGGAACAGAACAAGATACAAAGTTAGGACAGTTTGGAGCCATTTTTCTTAAGTTTAAAACACTCGATGGTCTCAATAGTTAACCTCAGCAACGGAGTTACTTTGGTAAAATCTATGTCTGATTTCTGGTACATCTAAGAATGAGTACATAGAGGCTTTAACACAGCACTCAGAAAATGAACGACATCTAAGTGACTTGAACAAACTAAGAGCTTTACCAGACTTTTCCCCTAGAAAGACAGAAATTAAATTTCTGTAATTTGCAACCATAGCAGAGACTGAACCATCAAAGCTTAACCACAGGGTATCAAATACTTTTGTAAATCTTTAAATATGGCCAGATGTGACGGACTGGATGGCTTCCGGGCTAGATGGCTTCCAATATAAAACTTCGTCCTGATGTAACTGACGGCTTCTAGCATAGCCATGTTCTTGGGATAGTAATGAAAATACTTAAAGACAATATTCAGTACCCCTTGAACCAAATACGGGATGGATTCTGCCCACTTAAAACAACTTAAAGCTAATATATGAGACTATGAGCTATGCAATGGGTAACTAACACCCCGGGGACTTGATTATCTAACCAAGTTAGTACACCTGACCTGTGACCTAGCATACTGCTGTCCCATCGTACTTATGCCACATATTTCCGACATATCTGCCTTCTTTTTGCCGACTTTAGGATACACCCAAATGTCAGTATGAAGTAGAGGCGCTGCCTATATGATCTCAGCATCTGTAGCCCACACTGCGTTTTCGACCATTTTACTTTCTCCTAAATAAGTTCCAATTTTCTGATTGAGATTATTTTCAAGTTTAACACTAAATTCCCGGCGATTTCCTGTGATTGATGATCCTTTTCCTTGTCAAAACATACTGTTCCTAACAACTAAACACAGCATGTGATATAGAAAGAAAATGAACAGTTTCCGTCTCTTTGAACTCTTACGATTCGACGTATTCGGGCTGCTTAAAACAGTTGGGTACTGTTTAATCGAAGCACTTACGGCAACCGTAAAGTTACACATTTTGACAAAGGGAACTGCAATAGTATTAGTGTTCCAGTTAATGAATTCATAAAAACCATAATATGTCCCCAATTTGAATTTGTTGAAGAATTATCAAGACATTAAATTTGAACTGAATTTAAAATCGCATTGTCTAAAACATCCGTTGCAGCTGAAAATACCTCTAAGGCTCTATGCCGCATTATTATGTGACAAAACTTCAAAAAAAATGTTTTTGACAACTACACTATTTTCTACTGTTGTCAGGTACTAATGCGACCTAAAGGGATATTGCTTGCTTCAGATTTTATATCACAATAGGCCTTTTCGACTGGGCTTGTTTCGTGGAGCAGGTTACAGTCTGGTTTTTGTTCTAATTTTACAGTTGTATTACTGTAGTAGTGCTGTAATTGTAGGGACGGGAACCAGGCTAAAACTTGCTTCACGAAACTGCCCAGCCGAAAAGGCCTAATGATTTTAAGTACAGGTTCGAGTTTATGAAACGATTTCTTCAAGGATTTTTAACCTAGATGAACGCTTACCGACAGTATGATACATATCAACACTACACACAGTCCAAAGGGATTCGACTCGATAAAAATATCTTTCACATCTATACTATGAATATCTAAGACAGGGATCTTACTTTATGACTGACCCTCATATACCCAACTCAACATTATGTCCAATATTTTAAACAAGTCGAATACAATAATTTAATTTGTACTGCACACTTCAAGACAATATAATATTATACATAAAAAATACAACTTTTATCAATACACGTACACATTGTCGCCTGTGTCGGGCATAGAATGTTCACAAAATGCGTAAAACCCTACACATCTGTGTAGATGCACCTTTAGTGTTTGTTCCACCTACAATAGTCAAACCCCCAAGAAACCCGTTGTTTACGTGCCTTCCCATTGTTCTGCACATGTGCAATAAAACGAAAAAAGCGTGTATAATGGCCAAATGGAAGGTCACATTTTGTAAGAGATGTCCTTCAATAAAGCGTGCGTAATAGGAATTTTTACTTGATGGTTATAACCACATGCCCTTCGCTAGCACGGGCTTCACGAAGAGGCACGGCCTACTTGTACTTTGGCAGTTGGTTCACATAACTTCTTGGTGAAGACGTATGTTTGTGAAAATAGAACGTTCTTCGGAGATTAAAAGACGGAAATCAAGCCTGCTGATTGGTCTAAATCACTAAATAATACGGATGTTTCAGCCGATGGGGCCACAAAAAGGATTGACTTGTTTTTGTTGCCACTTGTTCAGATGGACAAAGTATATTTACCGGGAATTTTTGCTCTGCTTTTATCGAACGACCTTCTGAAACATGTTGCTTATTCTTGATAACTGTTGTGACTGTTGGTATTTTAATTGTTTCGAGTTGTTGGTCAATTTTGTTCTCGGTGGATGGACACAGGGGATGTTTCTGAGCATTCGTGTTGTTGATCATTACATACCGTCGGTGATTCTATTGTTTGGCGTGTACACATTGAGGGTACTTCTATGGTACACATTGAGGGTACTCCTATGGTACACATTGAGGGTACTTCTATGGTACACATTTGGTCAGGTCTTTTTCAGTTCTGAGATTTTGAAGTCGTACATGATCTTTACTGAAATGGTATAAGTTGTTCGCTTCTGAACAGGTGACAAAAAAAGCTTTTGTGATCATATTGGCAAAAACGTCCGCAATGAATCATTCAAATGACATTGCAGCTAAACACATCTCTCTGTCGTGTTTAGGTAAATTGTGTTGCTGAAATTGAAATCTTCAGTGTAAAACCGTGTCAGAAACAAATTTGATTTTTCAAGTCTACATGTTTTTTAAACAAATATCATTATGCTGAATTGAAAGTATACATAAGCCTGTCCAATATAAAAAGGGATTGTCCACAAAATCCTATTTAGAATGGCCTTTTTCCCCCTCAAAACACGAAAAATTCAGGAAAAATTATCCAGGACAATGACAAGTCAGAACAAAAGTGTAAATTTTACTGTTTTATTTCATTAAATATAACAACTGTTCATCAATGGAACAAATATTTTTATCTAAAATTTGTACAAAATGTTTCACATTTCACATACCTAGATGAGTATCATTCTATTAGCTAAACAACTATCCCTATCTAGATATAAATGAAATTGTTGCGTTAACGGACAAAAGTTTTATATACATATCAGAACTGTTACATACCAGTGTTCCGCTAGCGGAACAATTTGGCACATCTAGATGAGGATCAAATTGTTCCTTTGACAGTACAATTCAACTGCATTATCAACAAAACAACTATCCTTATCTAGGTATGAATGAATGTAAAATTTTTAAAAACATCAAACAACTCTAACAATAAAAAGTTCCGCTAGTGGAACAATTTGGCACATCTAGATGAGGATCAAATTGTTCCTTTGACAGTACAAATTAACTGCACTATCAACAAAACAACTATCCTTATCTAGATATGAATCAATGTAATTGTTCCGTGAACGGACCATACTTTTATATACCTATCAGAACAGCAATATACAAATGTTCCGTTAGCGGAACAATTTGGCATACCTATATAAGGATAGTATTGTTCAATTGAAAGTTAAAACGAATTGCACTATCATTCAACTAAACAACGCTAGCGGAACATTTTTTTCATACTTAGACGAGGATCAAAATGTTCTTTGGGTAGTACAATTTCACTATCAACTAAACAACTATCCCTATCTAGATATGAATGAAATTGTTCCTTTAACGGGCCATAATTTTATATACATATCAGCACTCTAACATACAAATGTTCCGTTAAAGGAACAATTTTGCATACCTAGATAAGGATAGTATTGTTCAATTGAAAGTTCAAACGAATTGCACTATCATTCAACTAAACAACTATCCCTCTCTAGATATGAACGAAATTGTTCCATTAACAGGCCATAATTTTATATTCATATCAGCACTCTTTATACTTTTTTTTCCTCCAAATGAATGAAGAGCATAAATAACATAGTAAGCATAAATACACGTCATGTATACAAGTCGAATAATGAGCAAACAAATATAATACATGTATGTACACCATAAGTAAAACATTACAACAAATACATTGATCGCAGTACAAAGGCTCAGTCAATGCTGTAATAAGTGCATAACAGACTCACTTGAAAGGTGACCTATACTCGAAAGCGAAATGTATAGACTACCAAAATGAGTGATACTCGTACTATAATGCAATTGTTCTGTTAACGGACAAAAATTTTATATACATATCAGTACTCTTACATACATATGTTCCGTTAGCGGAACAATTTGGCATAGTAGGATAGTATTGTTCAATTGAAAGTTCAAACGAATTGCACTATCATTCAACTAAACAACTATCCCTATCTAGGTATGAATGAAATTGTTCCACTAACGGACCATAATTTTATATACATGTCAGCACTCGAACATACAAATGTTCCACTAGCAGAACAATTTGGCATATCTAGATTAGGATCAAATTGTTCCTTTGACAGAGAAAACGAATTGCAATATCAACTAAACAACTATCCCTATCTAGATATGAATGCAATTGATCCGTTAATGGACCAAAATGATTGGGGATGAGTATGATGTGCTGCTACAAACTGCTAACAGACAACATGACAACTCTTTGTTTGCAGGGTTTGACGAAAATCGGTGAGTAACAGATAGAAATATCTCCTGCCGAAAGCACAATAATTGAGCCCAAAATCACATATATTAAAAATAATTTAAAATAAATAAATGAAAGACAGGTTTAAATCCATTGAGAATTGCACACAATATTATATTCTTCTCTATATCCTGTATATACAAGAACACGAGCCGTCAGAGACGGGTCCCTTGGGGTTTGTCACAGACAAAATACTCTAAAAATATGCTATCAAGAGTTGTGGTTCTTCGGAACTGCACATCCTATCAATAAGATCTATTTCCTCTAAGAAGTTTCAAATTGATATCTCCAATACTGTTATGGCCCGGACAAGAATTAAGTATGAACAATTACAAAGGGGAATAACTCCAAAAATGTGCAATGAAACGTTATCGTCCTTGAGTTTCACACAGAAGAATAGTTCTCTGTAACTACAAAAAGGTACAAAAACAGAACATCAAGTCCTCCACTATATGTACATCTTCATGGTTGGCCGTACTTCTTCACCCAAGAAGATTTCACTCTCGCTATGCCATCCTCATACATGACATTGATATCGCCTGAAAGATAAAAAGCTTTATGATTTGTATGCATGTTTATATAGGCAATTAGTTGGGAAAAAGTAGGGTTGCCTTTGCAAGACAGTATCTGTCAAATACAAAAAAATCATTTCCTTATAAATTCATATATCAACTGTGATGATAGTCAAGTTATTTAATACCAAGATCTGGTTTAGTTAGGCATTTTACTTATTCTGTTTCTTCACATGTGTCACTAAATATATTAACAAAATTGCGCTTTATTTTAACTGATATGAACAATATGAGGCAAATATGAATGACTGATGTGATAGGACCTATCTATATTGGGCACTTTTCTGGTGTGCCAAAAATTCCGTATCAAGGCTATATCTGGTAATTTCAGAAGAGACGCGCGCATGTAACAAACACTAACATGTGATGTCATTAATCACTTGAAGATGTAAATTGATGTTCTGAATACCTAACCTATTTTGCCAATAACAGCTTAATGCCCACCAGCACTGTGCAATAACCTATACTTATCTCATGATAAGCCTCTCCAAATATACCTATACTTTAAGACAAACTAACCATAAAACCAGCAAGAGACTAAAAAGACCAACTCTTGAAACAACTAAGTTAATGTCTGGAGTGCACTTTGCTGTATTAATACATTGTATAATAATGGCAAGTATAGTTGGGCCAACCGGTCAACATAAACTCAGTACAAAAAGAAACGTAAGTGGTTTTAGGGTAGTATTTTTGATGTTGTGGGAAAAGTTCAGTACCTATCGACATAATATTTTGCATAAACGATCAAAAGTGGTTCTACACATTGTTAATACAAAAACACATTGTTTTTGCACGTGATGGCCCAGTATTGCCCTAACTTGTAAAAACATGAGATTCACGTGCTACCAGTCTGCATGAATAATTTAAATGCAAAAATCATTATATCCCTGTATATAGTGGATAGGCACCGTTAAATAAATGTTAATCTTTCAAATACAGTCACTTGGAACTATGGCACGGCTGTCTGATGATGTCTGTAATCGGGTTATTTGTCTCCTCAGTGCTGGCGTCAATAAAACTGACGTCACATGACGGTTTAACCGTAGTCTTGACACAATATCCCGTATACTGCAACAATAAAATACAACGGGTAGTGTAAAAGAAAGACCAATACCCGATAGTCTGCGTGTTACTACGCGAAGACAGCATGTCTGTATAAGGGTTGCAGACCTAAGGAATCGCTTCCGGTTGGCGATCAAATGAGCTAGACTCACCATTGGGAACCATGGGTATGTGAACAAATATTTTACAAAAATCCTCCATTTTTCATTTTGATGTTTTGACATAACACTATTGGCCATTTGTGTACATGTTTCATTAAAATCACAATTCTTTTCATGGATATTAATTATTCCAACAACTCACTTGTGATGTGTGATTATGCAGAATAATAAACGTTTAGATGGGTATCTGTTTTGTTATCTATATTCCGACTGTATGTAGAAAACACCCATTACATTACAACTTACGTTTCTTTTTGTACTGAGTTTACTATATAAATAAGGTTAATGTATTACCACATTTGTATTTCTTTTTTATCGTTGCTGGAAGCCATTTCAAAGATCCATCTTCGAATTGCCAAAATGCCTCAACCTGTTCATCAATTCTAAACTGCAAAATAACATGAAACAAACATGATCAGGGGCATAGCTTGGAGCAAACCAATGTACTATGTATAGGCTTAGTTTTTGTCGAGAGCTCTGGGGGCATGTTCCCCTGGAAGATGTTTTCAGGGGCGTACCTTGGAGCAAACCAATATATATGCTTAGTTACTGTAGAGGGCTCTGGGGGCATGCTCCCCTAGACGATGTTTAAATTCGATATTGTTGCAGGTGCATTTTTAGCAGTTTGCCGACAAAAAACTAGAACAAATATGACTCACACTAGTTGACAATTAAGGCAAATATAGTTTATCAGAAAGCATTGGCTGCATGTCGTTCAAATAACACATGTATAGTCAATAAAACTTTAAACAGCTTTGGTGTAGGGGTCCGGGGCATGCTTCTCCGGAAAATGTTTGAAACTATATACAGGTGTGCTCTATGCTCTCTGGACTGTTCTCAGTCTAAAAAGCAAGAATTGTCAGTTGAGTTGGACACTCCTATACACCCCTACCCCTTTGATTTGGAAAGCATTGTGGCATTTTTATGTTTTGGACTTTCTGGGTGAAAGTGTATGCCACAGCAGATGAACTAAAAAGCAACAAAAGATAACACTTTCAATTCTCTATTGCATTTAAATTAATTAGGATGCTGTAAAGAATATGAATGGAGTTCGGTTTTCCATTGTCGTGACTGTAGAGAGATCATAATATTAATAATCGTACTTGCTTTTTGTGTGGAAGGGGGAGCAATACTATTAACATAATTATTTGTTTCTTTGCAAAATATTTGTTTATAAATTACAAGAACAATACCTCTGCTTCTTCTTTTTTTTTTTTTTAATTTTCAGCTACGTCATGCAGCCCATTTATTAACCCCGTCATAGGAGGGAGAGGGTCGGGGTACCATCCCTTCTCCCACCTAACAATGATTGCATAAATGTACGAATCAACTTAACTAAATTACAACAAAAATTCATATATCATAATATAGTACAAGATTTTCATATTTCACAATCCAAGGGGAACAACTCCAACAGCATTATATTGTTACAACGAGATAGAGTTCCTTCCCTTGGGTTGTATACATTGCCTCCTATTTTCTATTGGAGAAACAAATATAGTTTATTTTAAGCAGATTATCGATGCATGTATATTTTAGGTCTATGTACACATTTTATGGAATAGAAGAGTTTTGTTTGTTTGTTTTTTTACACTAGTATTGAGTGGCTAGTCTATTCAAAACGAAAGCGAAAGTAGACTAGCCGCACATAGTGTACTTTTTTAGATCTTGTTAAGTATGTAAAGAGGTGGCCCCTCTATTATCTTTATAATTTTGACCGCATTCAAGTTTCAAAACAAAATAATGTATGATATTTTAACCATAAATGAGTTTTTATGTTGCTGGTCAGATCAAAAGAAAGGCGAAATTAGACCAACAGTGTGCGAGCACAAAGCTAAAGTAGATCTTATTGAATGCTTGACAGGTTTACAGGTAATAAACGAATAGTGTAACTAAACATGACATTTATCTTTAACAGCTTGAAGAGCAAAAAGCACTCATGTACAAAAAAGAATCTTATCAATTGTCAAGCATTTAATTCAGGGTAGCTTAAATATTCATGCCATGGGTACAATGTAAACATTAAAGTTTGTACATATATAATGACAAATCATTCATGCATACTTTCAATATTCTCAATCACATACAGTTAAGGGATTACAAAATTGATTACTTGTTTTCCAAAATTTGAATGACTACATGACATGGCCTTTGAACATAGGGTATAAGAAATATAAAAAAATAAATTTAAAGGTCCAAAGTGTGAATACATAACTGTTAACTTACTATCTTTTTTAAAAAAGTAATATAACATTGATAATTGACTTTATTCATAATAAAATAGAGGGAAACAAGGTTTGGTTGTCAGAATGGATAGGAGGTCACTTATGGTGTTTGGTACATTGTATGATTATTCCGCAAAAAGATTTTTGTATTTTTCCCATGTAGCTTCAAATTTTTGGATTTGGAATTGCTTAAGAGCATTATATCTCTCAATGTGGTAAAAAGTTCTCAATCGTTTTTTAAATATTTCGAACATGGGTATTTGTTTTATTATTCTGCTGTAGTATATAAAATGTTTGGCTTGTAGTATGACATAATTTATTACAGAGTCTAATTTTTTACTACCAAATAGTATCTCGGATAACTTCCAATTAGGCATGCTAGTATTACATTTACTATTTACATATTGTGAAAGCTGTCCCCAGAGTCTTTTGCAGACATCGCAGTTCCAGAATAGATGCATTAATGTTTCAGGTGAATTTCTGCAAAAAGTGCAGTCGTCGCTCATTGTTATGTTCATTTTTTTTAGTAAATAGTTTGTGGCTAATATTCTGTGGTTTATTCTATACTGAAACCAGAGCAGTTTTGGATCTTTTGTTACTCTAAAGGTTATGTCATATATTGGTTCGGTTAAGACAATAGCGTTGGGTATATTCCTCAGATCTTCAGTCCATTTTTGAAGTGATTTTGGAAATTCCTGTTTCTTTTTTATTTGTAAATAAATAGATTTGCACCCCTTTTTATCTTTAATGATAGTTATGTATCCTAATGGGATTGGAGGATTGTACGTTTTGTGGGAAAGAGTAGTAATGCCTTTTTTATTCATGTATTTTTTTAAGGCCGCTATAATTCCATTGAACTCTAGAAAGTGTGTTCTAATGTTATATGTATTCAAAAATTCTCTGAAAGTATAAAATTCCCCCACTGGATTTACAAGATCTCCTAAGAAAGTTATTCCAGCATTGAACCACCTTTTATAGTATACGCTTGAACCTCCTACCTTTATTTCTGGGTTATACCACATATTAACTGCGTTAGCCTGTATGCTATTTAAAGGACTAATACTAGACGATAAGATAAGGAAACTGTTAAGTACATCTCTCCAAAATGGATTTTGGTCGTCCTGAAGTTTTCTTTTAATATAGTCATTTCCAAATATGCAAATTAGTTTCAAAGATGGGCAGACAATTTCAGCCAAGTGACTACATTTGTTGTCCATGGTTAAAAGTCTTC
Organism: Spisula solida; assembly: GCA_947247005.1. Classification (NCBI taxonomy): domain Eukaryota; kingdom Metazoa; phylum Mollusca; class Bivalvia; order Venerida; family Mactridae; genus Spisula; species Spisula solida. The sequence goes on from OX365957.1 coordinate 21,214,117, forward strand.
TAAGCCAAGTTAATTTTAAGCTATTCATAAATAGGTTTATATCTATCATCTTAAGGCCTCCATATTTGTAGCTTTGTGTGCTTCTTCTTGAATAATCATAGGTTCCTCTTCAACTATCTTCCTCTTCTTAGCTTCCTGACTTATTGTAACTTCTGAAAAATAAACATATTTTAGAATTCACTTCCACAATAACCCACAGAGCTATCAGTTAAGATTATGCATATCCCCAGATATAATGCATCACACAGACATTTAAATCCTTTTTAAAGTGATTGAAATCTAAAATGACAGATAGGCTTTGTACATATATTTGTCTAGTGATGTTTTGTTCAAACCCAACAAACAATGTAGAAATAGCTCTGACAAAATATTAGTGACAGTGACTCCTTAACATTTGTCTATTGCATACCGATGAAGCGCACAGCTAGATTTAGTACTAATGACCTCACCATATGATATGTATTGTATGATTATTTCACAAAACAATATATTTGGATACAATATTCTTCAACAAAATCTTAACTGACATATATATAAACATAAAGGATATTCATATAAAAAAGGAAACATTCTTTAAATTTATAAGAAAATATTTAATCTACAATTGAAACTGTCAGTTTTTGTGTCAAAATCCTGTAAAACGTACTCACTCAAATTTAATAAAAATCACAAAATTATGTCCTCCAATCTATTATCCAGGTGCTCAACTATTACTTTTTCTTTAATAAATTAAAAATAATGATACGCTCACAATGTTTCAAAACGTTGGTTATCTTAATTCCCATAATTGGCTAATTTGATTTGCACACAGCTGATTATTTCAAAGTGTAATGTGTGTGTGTATCTGTTGATTTAGCTAACAATGGGCACAAAAGGATGACCGTCGATAATCAATGGGTTTGGCAATGACATGGTTTGATTGCAACTAATCCCACGAATAGAAAGCTTCTACACAAATTCCTTCTTCAAATCTTAAATACAAAACATAGTTTTAAGTTTAAGTTTTACACGGTTTAATATTCAGTGATTTATGGAATAGATTGGTTTTAAGTGTGTTTTTTTCTGTGCTGAAAAATTCGCTATGACCATCTTATTTCAGGAAAGTGTGTTGTATTGTGTTTTATTTCAATAAGTTGGTTTTAAGTGGGTTTTTAGCCAACTTTTTTCCAGTAAGTGAGATTTTTGTGCGTCAAAAACCACGCTTTAACACACTTGTACTGGGTGGAAAGTTGGTGTCTTAGCTAAAATGATTAAAGGCGTGTTTAATCGGTGACAAACATGCTTTAAAATTGTTTTAAACACGGTTTAACCCGCATTTAGCCAGCTTTTAATTGTGATAAAACATAGTTTTAGCTCGGTTTAAGCATGCTAAAAACTCTCTTTTATTTAATTTAGATAAATGGTATTCATTTTCAAAGCAATGTGATGAATACAACCAAAAAATCAACATAAAATAATTACCTGAAAAATAAAGATGTTCTTACTGATATACAACTATATTAAATGTATACCACATGAACTACTTGGTGAACAAATTTTACCACAACTATCGCCACTCCGCTAAAATCTCCACTCAGCTTGAGAAATCCGGCGCCTAAACTGATACACAATAATAATGTATCTGCATACAGAAAGACATTGCATTAATAAATATAAATTGCATAAATAGATAGATATAATAACTTTTTTGACATAAGCAAATTAATTCATTCATTTGTTAAAACATCACAGCTTGCTACATTTTGACTAAACTACAGAACAACCTGCCAAAAGCAAGTCCTTTTGGTAAACACAAAGTTTGGTTGTTGTACAGAGGTTGTGTCTGTAGAGGTATAATTTGTAGTAACATGTTACTTTTCTACAAAATGATTATGCCGCTTTAGGAATGTTGTTGCTCTATGGAATGCCGCTCTGGAGAGATGACAATAGGTAACATTTTTGGCAGACCTTAAAAACAATGCGAGTTGCCTTCATGACAGAAAAATATAAAGTGTGTGCATAATAAAAATAAATTGCTATATAAGTTGTTGCAAACCACTTTATAATCAAACATATATGATTATATAGAGCTTAATTATATAGAGCTGATTTATTGTAAACAGGACACTTATAAATAAAAACATTGAAATGTATATATAGAATAAAAATAGGTAAGTCGACATTTATTGGCCCCTAATTTAAAAGATAATAATCCTAAAGTAATAGATAATTTCCAAATCTAATAGATAACAATCCTAAAGTAATAGATACTATTTTACTACATGTGTTTTAATTGATGTACCACAGATGTGACACTTTATTTAGCTAGTAACCTGTGCACTTTTGAAGTATATTGATATACATGGATATAATAGTTATAAAACGGTTATTGTATCTAGTTGTAATGTGTTCAAATGTTATACATATTAATTATATTAAAATTATAATCACCAAATTCGGCAAAATAGCTGCTACACACTCCCAACTAGATAGAAACAGAAATAAATATATCTAAATATTTAAAATAAGGGTCACAAATGTCATCTTAACATGAAAAAAATCAAAATAGGTCTACAAATGTAACCCTCAAAAGACAAACTAATAAACACGGGTTAACATTTTCGTACTTTATTTTGCCAATAACATACAAATATGTCCAGATGTCCAAACATTTTGGTCAAATATACTCAAACGTGTACATTCTGGAAATATAATGTTTGGACGTCCAAACATTGTTTACTGATTGTAAACAGTTTGAATATATTTCGTCCAAATGTTTGAATATAAAGCTATATATCAAAATATAGAAATTAAAACATTCTTGACAACAATAATACCAGTAAGCAGGATTGACATACATGCATATATTGACAATAAGCAGTCACCGCAACCAAATTCACCACTGCAGCTGTTAAACAGAAAAGTTTTTCTATTTTTGATAACAGTGATCTACTAACACAGCAAGTTTCGCAATGATAACTCATTTGAAAAGGAAGAAACCCATCCGAAACAAATTATTTCTTTTACGTATGTACACAATTAATAAATGACCATACTTTCAAAAATGAGAAAACACGTGTTCCTGGCAGTATGGGCACATGCATATTTACATATAATTGGACTTACAACATATATATTCCGAATTGCAATATCAATCATTACAAATACTTTTGAAACAGGATATATTTATCCGACCAACGTTTCAATTAACAACAGTCAATTAATCACATAGTACAAATTAACATGTATATTAACTTGGGTATACGTTTTCTTCACAAACACAAACAATAATTACATACTACAAACACAAAATGTCATGTATATTCATCCACACACATCCCTTACACATACAACAAATTCTACCCATTCATATATACATACATACCCACATACATTCCACATACACACTTACACTAAGAGGCACTTATAACTGTGCACTTACACAAATCTCACTATCTCAGTATTTAGTATGTATATTTTGTTGAAATTTGCAGCAAGTGTAGTTAAAAGATGTGTGATAATGTCTAAGAATATTTCATTTCATAACAAATAATATTTAGGAAACGCCAACACATAAATTAGCGTTGCGTAAAATTGCGAAGTCACAAAATCTGCTCCGGCTTAAAACGCACAGTTTTCCAACAAATAAGAACGCGTATTCCTGAGAGTTTAGGCTATGCAATATTGTCGCATTTACGTCACCTTTGATGGGTAATCTCAGTGACAGTTGAGCGAAGCATAACATGCCTTTCTTATCAACATACGTTGAAATCCGACCAGTCATTGCAGAAAAATGACGTTGAATTTTGTTTAACAATGAACGAACAGATAGACAGATAGAACATGGCTAAAACACCTGTAGGGGGGTTAATGATTGTAAACGCGTACTTTTGCTTATTGGTACGCCAATAATAATTAAATTCAAACAGTTACTTTGTGCAACATTGAAAAGCCCGTGTTGATAAACAAACCCGACGTCACGGCGTCAATTTAGTCAAACATTGACGTTTGTGTTTTTTTAGGATAACAGGTCATGAATTAAATGGAAATGACCACGTTTTATTTTATTTCCCGCTGTTTCACCATTTTCTCGTGCAATTCGTTAAATTGCTATTTTCACAGTCCAATGGACAATATTCATTGAACCGTAAGATAAAAAATATCGGATTACGTTGCGCGTCGACTGACAACCAAATACACTAAACTTCGTTCAAAAATATTAACAAACAAAAAAAGTTATTAGGAATTGAAAACTGCACAGTTACAAGTGCCTCTTATTGTACATATGTGAAACACACATGCAATTATGCAACGCATATATACAATCTGCCAAAATAAGCAAAAGCAAGCAAATAAGCAAAGCAATCAAATAAAAGCAAACAATGCATTCAAAAGAAAACAAAGGAAAGCCAGATAAAAAATAACAGCTAAACAGTATTTTCATGAAGCAACGTTGTTGCATAAAAATAATTTATCAACTGAAAGAACATGCTTATCAAGACAACTGAAAGAACATGCTTATCAAGACTTGTAACTGAAAGAACGTGCTTATTAACTGAAAAAACGTGTTTATTACCTTGCAATACATTCCAACACAATCTGTAATACATAGAACTTATAAATACCAAGTATTTAACGCACATGTTAACAATATTTTCTTATACTAATCTCGAGAACACTCCTGCCTTTCTTTTTAATTTAATGTCGAGTAACCTTCAAAAAGAAATATCCCAATCTATTCGACCTTTCAGAATTCAGATGTAGCCCCCTATCAAAACGTGCAAATAAATATCGTTTTGGTTGTCCCTTAAAACAAAACGGCCTGTATGATTTTACAAATTTAAAGTTGAGGTCCCTAGCTAATGCCTTCTCGAGAATAGCATTGATTTAGTGCACAAGGGCTTTTGTTTTAACATGGTCCACAGGACGGGGTAAAAATTGACGACACAATTATCTGAATAAACGGGTGATCTTGCTGTTTAACATATTTGATAACCGGCCAACCGTAGCTCCTACTGTAGTTTCTATAATAATTTAAGTATTTTTTATTCCTTCACGTACTTGCTAAACACCCTATCCTCATATGTAATGCTAGTTTCAACTCTTTCCGAAAAGTCAAACTGAACACCTGATTTATTGTGAGTATTAAAAATTGTAAACGTACCTCAGGAATTCTGGTCTCCTTATCAATAAGGGATTGCACGACTACAGGGACCTCGAAATTCACCAATTCTGGGATAATACCCACCTGTAGGAAGTAAGCCGAGTGGACACCCCTCTGTTGATATATAAACTTCATTTTCAATGCAATATTGAAGTTCCCACCACTTCCTCAATGAAGATTCACTTTTAACAAACTCCTTGACAGTATCTACTTGTTTCATAATTCTTGTAATATCTATTTTTTGCGTAATCTGGCTTCAAGCAGCTTGGTTTGTCTATCGGCAATCCTTTAAAAAAAATGTCCATCCATGTTTATCCAAGCTTCATCATATGTCCCCTTGTACATACATGTAACCATGACACTTTCACCAGAACTTTCAAATTTAAAATGTAATGGTTGGGTGTGCTGCCTAACGTTCACTATAAATGGCTCCAATCATGTTTTGATGTCGTACATCTGATTCAACTGTTCTGAATTTGGCAGCACACCCAAAAGATTATCCAAGGTTTCAGCATCAGATTTCCCGGAGTCATACTCACACGGCTAAACGCCGCATCCACATCTTGGTGAGTGTGCCCTACGATAAGGAATGATATGTGAACCTGAAACATTAAATATGAGTAAAACAACTAAGCTTTATAGTATGTTTATCCAATAGATCTCAAATAAATTATGGAAACTATTTCAATATGGTATGTAAAACAAGCCAAAACGTGACGGAATGACATGAGGTTAAGTTAAGAAACAAATTGAATGTCCGACCTGAAAATAAAACCTACAAATTAGTATTCAACATTGTTCTCTTGTTAAACTCAGCTTTTGAATTTCAAATGACCATAGAGACAAAGTTTGTTGTTGGCGACATAGTCAATAGTATAAGGAACAAACACTTACAAAGAAATAATTAGAAAAAATATTTATGAACTTGTATCATGCAAAACTTCAATGACCTTGCAATCCGAAAGTAGAAATATGGCAATATTTCTTGAATATCTTTTAAAGTATACATTATTACTGACTTATTGTTTACCACACCCCTCCAACGTTTGTTCTCACTCTACATCCTTAACTAAAACCCAGTGTGATTTTACTCAGAGAAGAAAAACACGTGTCCCGATGTTCCCGGTGAATGCATGAACGATTTTAACAATGCAATTAGGAACACAATTTTATACTATCGAGACCAAGGGTCCGTTGCATAAACGAAGAGCTTTTATTATACCCCAGGTACAAAGTCTTCGACAAGATTAATACTAGTCATTAGCCATTTTGGGTCGAATTTAGGCATGTGTGTCCAACTCCGTGACGTTTTTATATCCGCTAGGGGTTGGTCCAATTCACCGGGCAGTGCAAGGACATCGGAAAGGTAAAATCACGGGACTGTTCCCCCGCTCTCCCCAAGTCGTAAATATGCCGATAAAGATTTATTTTTACTCACCCGATAAAAATATTTACACTTCGGAGCCCTACAAGGCACAACAGCTAATGATGCCATCCTCTGGTAGAAATACATTATCCCTGAAGAATTCATCTCAACCGTTGTCTCACCAGAGAAAATCACGTCCATGAAAGACTCTCGTGTCATAAGCATAAGAAGAGCCCATTTCTTCCCGAATAATTTGTTTTTGTCTGTGTAATTAACTGACAATATCCGGTCTGTTTACCTGGCCATCCCAATTTAACTCGCAGATTCTTAATAGTTGTCAACGACATATTAATTCCAAAAACGATATACATAGCTTTTTCTGTATGTCCACAGAAGTACATTTTACGTTGTTGCGATGTCTGTAAAATATATAATATATATTTATCACAGCGTATAAACGACTGTATGTAAAGTAGGATGTTGTAATTGGATTTAGATGGTTGAAGTAAAACACACAACAATATTGGTTAAATAATTTGAAATACTAAGCTTATATACGAAAACATAATGACAAGTTGTACATATTTATTATAACGATTAACTTTCCTTCCGTTCGCACACACTTTATTCCGAAATGTTTGCTCATGTTACATAAAATCATTGAACATCGTTTGACTTTTTGTGAGAAAAATGAACACCGGCTACTTTTAACCATCATTTACATGGTGATCGGGCACGTTTCATTTCAATAATTGTACATAATTATTATAACAGATATAACATTAACATATAATTTGCATGTTTTCAAATATTTTCAAACTGCGTTTTTATTGCGATAGAGGTAAAAAAACGGCTATGTGGTGCCGCTACTGTATGTTTATTGCATTGATTATGTATGTTTATTGCGATTATTCAAATTTAATGTGTATGACTTATTGCAATTTTTTATCACGATTTGAGCCAAAGATTCAGGTACAACGCACGAATTCAAGTGCTTATACTGCACATTTTCAACTGAAAACTTACCTGCATTACACATTACACTGAAGTCCATGAAAAGCTCAATACGAAAATCAAAATTTTGCATTACAATTCTGAAACAAAACGTGTACTTATGGTTACCCGTTTATAGGCAACGACAGAACCTGACATAAACATAACGTTCTCGCTTATATGACTATTATTCTATATTTGGATTCAAACATTTGGCAATAAAATGTATACGAACGCTAGGAAAGTTAATCGTAATAATAAATATGTACAACTTGTCATTATGTTTTTGTATAAAAGCTTAGTATTTTACATTATTCTACCAACTCTGTTGTGCTTTTTACTCCAGCCGTTTAAATCCAATCACGACATCCTAGATTGACGTACAGTCGTTTATACGCTGTGTTTATTTGTCCCCTACCGGTTTATGACAGGAGGGGACTATATGTTTGCCCTCCGTCCGCCCGTCCTTCCGTCAGTCAGTCCGTCCGTCAAACAATCTGGATCCTGACAATCATAACTCAAACAGTTTCCAAGCTAGGCTTATGAAACTCGGTATGTGGATAGGGGGCAATAGAAACATTGAAAACTGTCTAAAACCGGTAGGGGACTTCTGTATTGCTTGCAATTCTAAATTACTTGTTAAATATATAGTATGTATTTTAAAGACACCACAACAATGAGACGATGCTACACCGAGCTGTTGTAATGTGATGCTGTCACCGAAGAGTGTAAGACAGAAATGTCGAACGACAGAGACTGTGATGCAGCGTAGTTTGTTAGAGAACACTTTAAATTCGTTGGGCAATGGCAGACACGGTAGGATTTGTGATAAGCCATATGGTCAGGCAAGTAGAAAACTTCAAAAACTTTGGATAGGGTGCGGTAATGTTGAATGTGCCTATTGGCAGCACGCGTCCTGTCTGCTTGGTGAGAGTAAACATAGCACTCCTGTCTTTTGTTCTATGATGCCATATGTGTGCCCTGTACATAGGAATTCAAATTGTGTAACTGTAGTAAATGTTCGTTTTATGTACTGACCTTTATTCTTACTGGTAACGTCTTCCAGACATTATGTCAGTTCTCTGTAAAATGTTAACATGACAATTTTCGTTGCAGCCTTTATCTCCCTGCTGTCTCAATATAACAACCTCATCACGTCTACCTTCTTCCTCAATTTCCTGTAAATGTTATATACATTATAAATATGAACTTCATAAATTAAATATAATTACCACAACATTATAAAAATGATGTAAATGAAACAAAGAATACATAGGTCTAATATGTACTAGTATTTACCTCTAGCAAATTGCTGATGATCTTCATAATTTCTGCTTTTGTCTTGTTATTTATGTCAAAGAGTGCAGCCCTGTCTGCAGGTGTGATTAATACTCTTTCACATATCATATAATGATAAAATAGAAATACATGCATTTGTAAATGTTAAAGTAAACCTACTCGGAAGGGAATAGTTACCTTGTTGTTAATGTTGTTCTTGTTAGTAGTTGTAAGGTTATTGTACTTGTCGAGGTCTGGTCTCGTCTCTTTGGGGTACGGTAAGCAAGTGCCTACCCAGCTCAGGTTACATGGCCTCGATTGGCCCCAGATTGGTTAACCAATCAGCTTCGAGGAACGCTCGTTCCGGTAGGTGGCTTGCCCACCTGCTAAGGCCAATATCAAAGTGCAGAAATCACTACACTCCTCCCTTCTTTATCTGATGGAGCGGGCCTTAGCGGGGTAATATCAAGATTAGCGACATTCCCCAGATGAGTGTCAGCAAAGTAGTAAAAAATAACACTACAATGTTTCGCGATAGGCTGATATCTTAATTTATTGACATCGCCTATTACTTCTGTTTAAAGGCTGATATCTTTGTTTACTGACATCGCCTCTCAACCACATTGAGGGGTACAAGACCGCACCTCAAGCAAGAGTTATACGTTCGCGTTTGTAACGATACATGAACTCTTGGCGACATAGTAAGAACAAGAAGTCAATGATTTATAGACTACTCATTTCTAGTTATGTCGGCTTTCACGCGCGACTTAGTCTTTAGTAAAAACAGAAAGTTGAGTAATGCGATATTGTGTATAGGATTTGTTCTGTGTCGATCCAGACTAGATAGAGACTATTTGGTCAATCATTCTCCACGTGCCTTCAGCACTAAAGAAGAGACTACCACAACTTCCAGGACTATGGTTGTAGGAGGTTAAAGATCACACGTCCTGCAGAAATGGACACATACATTCCATACCCGACATGATTTATACAATATTTAAATCTCAGTTTCCACCAGTGTTCTAAATGCTGAGACCTCTACAGTAAGTGCTCCAGAGTCACTACTCTCCCCTACTGTACCATCACATCATTATTTGAACAATGCATGGCAAGACAACATTCAGACAGTCCTCTTCTAATGCGAGGATTTCAAGAAAAGACATTGAAGATCTCTGTAACAAGATTGATACAAGGTGGACAGACCCATGAACCAGTCAACAATTCATATGATGTGGATAATGATAGTGGGCAAGAAAGAAATATTGGACAAAGTAACCATGGCAAGAACAAGTATCCTGAAGATAAACAGATTCTTCCCTATATGATGTATGCTGTATCAGTAAGCAGGAAGTTGCTGTAGCATGCGTGCACAACAAAGGGATCTAGTCTTTCACGGTCCAGAACAAACTTCCTATATATTTAATATTTTTGTTTCTATTTATTTATTTATTTCCTTATTACGCTTTTAATAGTATTATTACTATTTTTATGAGATTCGCTTTATGTACTAATTTAGCGTAGATCCTATGAAAGTATGAACGACAAATGGTCTTATGTACCATTTAATGTATTGTAATAGTAATGACAAATGGTTTTACGTACCATTTAATGTGTGGTAATATAAATGACAACTGGTTTTATGTACCATTTAACGTATGGTAATAGTAATGACAAATGGTTTTACGTACCATTTAATGCGTATTTTTGTCCTAATAATAACACTGATCAGTATGTCTGAATTTACCAACGCCTTCCCTGTATCACCAAGGTACTCCACCCTCCCCCCACCAAAACAACAGGTTTATGATCGTACATTATATTTTATACAATCTGCGCGCGTTTGCCGCGGACGTTAGGATTACTTTCTCCCAAGTTTCACCTCGTATCTTACAGACCGTTCTGGCGGTAGTGCCAATTATACTGGGTGTAGAGTACGAGTTTCCTTTACCCACGAAATAGGGAGCGTCTGATTCAATTAACAGCCTGTTGGACTCCAGAGACGCTAGGGCCTCTTTTTGTACCCGGTTGAATGATGACACCATTCCGCTGAACCCAAAGTGGACATTTGGAAAGGTGCTAATCCATAGGTCTCTGGTTCTCACTGTGCCATTGAAGCAGTGGAGATGTATGCTCTGTTCTCTCGGGATTACTCCCTTGAGATGATACAGGAGCTCTAACATTTCCGTTTTTACACCCCTATTATGAAGGACAAGGACTTTGTCTGGTGTCAAGTAGCTAACCGCGCGGTCAAGTACCATATGTTGTTCATCCCAGGTTGCGGGGTCACTTGTGTGGTCAAGACCTACCTCTCCCAATGCACAGACTCCTTGAAATTTAGACACTTATAAAAACGGTCCCAATCTTCCTTGGAGTAATTTTTATGCTTAGGGTGGAGGCCAATGGCTACGCCCACTCCCTGAGCTACGAGGTCAGTTACGTCCTCCTGGGATGGGTACGTCGGAGGATCGCAGAAGACTGCTATACCCCCGTGACACATACCTCATCGCCTATCACAGGGTTCACTGCCTCAATCGCTTGTTTGTAGGAAGCGGCATATCCCATTTTAGTGCGCAGTCTATCCAGATGAAAGTGACTATCCACTCCCTGGAGCCGCATGGGCAGAGGAACATTAACAGACGGAAAACCCTCCCGTATCTCTCGTTGAGTACCAGGATCAAGGCAACCCATAACCACTAGAAATACTCTCCAGTGCGTTAACAGAGCGGGGGAGTTGATACCATCGAGTCGGAATTGTTCCGGTGATGGCAACCCTAGTTCCTCGCACAACTGGGTCATGGCTATATCTAGTCCGTTGCCTAGGATTATACCCTTAGGTATCATGTGCAGGTCATCTATGTAACCAGCTAACATGCCAATATCTAGGCATCCCATAACCCTTGAGGTACACTTGTAGAGAAGGTTGGCTCTACTACGAACGACCTCGGGAGTGAGTGCGCACCTTGGGTCTAAGATGCCAGGAAGATGTACCCCTAGGGCATGCTCCTTGGAGACATAAGCCCTACACCCTGGAATTGGGCATATTCTTACATCAATTTTGGGAGACTGGGCGGCCCCTGGTCTTGGGACTTTTGGTCGGCCACCCATTTCCTGGCTTTCTTTTGCATTACTGACCACAGAGGATGTACGCTTCCTGCGTCCACCCTTGCTGCGGACCGAACCAGTACTGTGGGTACCCGAGCCTGACGGAGTCTGCCTTTCCTGGCTGTTCATCGGTCCCGTGCCCTTGTTTGCCACTTTAAGGGTTGACCTTGTGACAGAGCCTGGACCCATACCAGTACTTGGAGCAGTACTTACTACAGAAGTTTCTGAGTTTACTTGATTGCCCGTCTTACTAGACCCATTGGTATACTTCCTTTTTTGGCGTCTTTGACCTTGTTTGGCGGGAGGTGGGCCAGCTTTACCTCCACTGGGTGTAAGGGTCAGCTGCCTGCGGGGTGAAGACCGGAGGGTATACCTTAGAGCATTCGGTTCAGTGGATTCTTGCACCACCGCACCGGGCTTATCTGGTTGTGGAACACATTGTAAAATGGGTTCACCAACCACTTGGGTACGTACCACTGGATGAGGTGCAACCTGCTCAGTGGGTTCTTCAACCACCAGACAGGGTGCCTCTGCAGGAGGATTTGTCGGCATGATTGACGTTGCCACCATCTGACAAGGAGAGGCACCATTAAAGTAAACCTACTCGGGAGGGAATAGTTACCTTGTTGTTGTTACTGTTGTTCTTGTACGTACTGTAGTTGTATAAGGTTATTGTACTTGTCGAGGTCTGGTCTCTTTGGGGTACAGTAAGCAAGTCCCTACCCAGCTCAGGTCACGTGGCCTCGATTGGCGCTAGATTGGTTAACCAATCAGCTTCGAGGACCGTTGTTCCGGTAGGTGGCTTGCGCACCTGCTAAGGCCAATATCAAAGTGCAGAAATCACTACACTTCTAATTCTAAGCCAGCGAGTTGACAATGCTCTGTCTGCTTACAAGTCCAACCTAAGCTCGCTCGTGTTGCCTTCGCGGTTGACGCACACACACACATCCAATCCAAACGTGTCGAACAGTTTGTTTTTAACTCAATCGCTTTAATATCCCTATCCTATGATAAACGGAATGAAAAAGAAATCCAAACTTCCAGTGACACAAGGCACGAAAGATATTTCACTGGGGCTAATCTTATGAGAATGTTTGGTCCTCAAAACACCAAAACTTTCTCAGGCTAAGTATCCCTTTGCATTTAACTCACAGCTCGTATTAACCGGCAACGTATTGCACACTATTCAAAATTTTAAACCGAAAACGGTTCGAAACGTGTAATCAACGACTACTGAAAAACAAAAATAAATCAGTCCGCGGTACTTTACTAGCCTATGTTATTGTACACGAATGTGATATATACTGAGTACCAAACGTTTCGCAACTAAGTTGAAAATCCCAAAGTTTTGAAGTGTCGGCTTGAAAGAACGTTTCACTTCTACGTGTTCATGCGAGTACCGAAAGTGTTTATTTTCAAACTATTATTGTCATTGTTTGACACACTGTTTTACTTATTTTAAGTCGGTAAGAGTGACTCCCCCTAAAAAAGGGAAGGAAACTCTAGTAGAAGTGTTACTTCCCTTAAAAATCAAGGAAAGGTTATCAGTTTGACTATTTAATCGGCAAGAATAACTTCCCCTTGATTCCAGGGGTAGAACAATAGTAACTTCCATTGATATCAATGAGTAAACCATTATTGCAATTGTTACCTCCCTTGCTTTCTGTTTAACTAATTGTAATTTGGTAAGAGTGATGTCCCTTGAGAAGCAGGAGAAGGAAAGCTGAAGTACAAGTGCCCTGAAGTCGAGTATCATCCACGAAATGTACGACAATTTATGCCAAAAACGATTTTACTGGATCGCTCTTGATTTAAGTCACGAAAATATGCGTTTGTCGTTCCTCGTACGTCAAGGTGAGTAATTCAGTAAAATAGTGATCATTCCGGCACGTGATCATTCCGGCACGTGATCATTCCGGCACGTGATCATCTGGCTTATCACAAGTCAGATCTTCAACACAAAGGAAACTATTCTACGGTAAAATCATATTATTTGTGCTGGATAGTTTTCGCAGACTGTTACGGCTAAACTAGACCACGAAATTAAACCTCGCACGATTAAGTATTATCTCTTACTTGACTACGTAATATGAAGTTTTCCTTTTTTAAAATCATTTGTTTCCACGAATAATAACAGCTACACGCGCCCTCCCGAGTCGAAAGTGTTTTCAACCATATTGCACGAACTATTTTGAACATACTAATTCTCAAATATTATAACAGTGTAAATTGTGTTACAAGTATTGTACATGATTATAATTTATTATTATATAATTACAACACTTTCGGAAAGGATTACATTTTTAGAATGAAACAAAACCAAGTATTGTTTACGGAACTTAATGCCCGCACAAATGGTTTACTTCACAGTATACACACAACACCATGATACTAATACAGGAATTACGCGTTTGCGTGTGTTCCTACATGCTGATACGATCGTACTGATGTAGCCCCCGGCTTGTAAGCACACAGCTCATACCCTCGTGTTAATAACGGTCAGTGTCAGTAATGGATTATCTGAGTAATTGTTTATGACAATAGAAGCGTGTCATACATTGTATTAGTATACATGAATCTAATATGATGCTGCCAGCACTGTATGTGTTTGTACACGACCTTCTAGTAGTGTTTCCTGGTTAGTGTACAGAGCCGCTCTGTTCTGTTCTTCTCTTTTATTCGATATAAGTGTTCCATATTGTCACAAAGCTGAACAGTGGATTTGATTTGCTAATTGTATTGTTCTAAATCAGGAGACTAGAAAAGTGATACCTAACCATCAGTGTAATATCAAAGTTAAATTCTGAATCGCAATTTCTGTCACAGTGAAGCAAGATGGCTGACACTGACTACGGAATACCTCGGACTTTGCCGTTAGTATTTACACATCGAAAATATGAGACAAATGTTAGTTGTATATTTGATAACGATTCATACACAGGTGAGTGAACATTTTATGTGAGTAACAATTAAATATCATAGTAGTAAGATAATTTTAATGATTTATTTTTTAAAGATATATTATGCCCATCTAAGCTTTTCGTTGAATGTATATTCCTTTGTCTGAAAAGATTGTCAAAAACTCCCGTTATAAGAATCATTGGAATGAAAGTGCAATTGAAAACTTCTTTATATATCGCATCATTATGTGACAAAACTTCTCTAAAAACAACGAACTTCCACAAATTCTACCGAACACTGTATTTTGCAAGTTTTGTTCACGCAACAGTTATCCGTAGTGTATAGTTTGTTCTTTATAAATGAACATATCACTGGCTTAGAAGGTTGTAAGTACTACTTACGACCTTATAAGACCTGCTTCACAAGGCGCTGCTTATATGCCTATTCTCATGCAAATCGGAAGTGGTCATGTTGACCAAAGCGAAGTTTAAAAAGGTTTTTCCCATAAGCAAAGAGTAGTTTTTAGACAGTAAAAACTGTTGTGTTTCTTGTTTTCTCAAAATATCGATTTTGTACTTACGACCTTCTAATTTTAAGCGAGTGATATACGTATTCATCATTGCATTGTAATGAAAAAAAAACAAAGGTATTCATTAAGTTGTAAATGTTTTTACTTTGTTCTTTGTATATATTATATATTTGTCGATTATTTATTCACTGTGCAGCATTTACCTTGCCAAAGGAGAGCTAGGGCTAATATTGGCTAAGCCTTTTGGCAAATCCGATTTCGTTAGAAATTAAATATAGATTTAACAAAATGAGAAAACAATAATTTTGGGATAAACTATATATACTACATGCATGGATATTACTATATCTTTCTGTCTTTCTGTGGTGATTATTACTATATCTTTCTGTCTTTCTGTGGTGATCATTACTATATCTTTCTGTCTTTCTGTGGTGATTATTACTATATCTTTCTGTCTTTCTGTGGTGATTATTACTATATCTTTCTGTCTTTCTGTGGTGATTATTACTATATCTTTCTGTGGTGATTATTACTATATCTTTCTGTCTTTCTGTGGTGATTATTACTATATCTTTCTGTCTTTCTGTGGTGATTATTACTATATCTTTCTGTCTTTCTGTGGTGATTATTACTATATCTTTCTGTCTTTCTGTGATGATTATTACTATATCTTTCTGTCTTTCTGTGGTGATTATTACTATATCTTTCTGTGGTGATTATTACTATATCTTTCTGTCTTTCTGTGGTGATTATTACTATATCTTTCTGTCTTTCTGTGGTGATTATTACTATATCTTTCTGTCTTTCTGTGGTGATTATTACTATATCTTTCTGTCTTTATGTGGTGATTATTACTATATCTTTCTGTGGTGATTATTACTATATCTTTCTGTCTTTCTGTGGTGATTGTCTGGTGAACTATGGAATCACTTCACAAAATCTCATTTACATATTATGGTAATGAGGATAAGATCACGTGTCATTGTAAGCAGGGCGTTGACCTAACTGTTTGTACTCTCGTCTGTGATTCTGATTCGGTTGCTTGTTAGTGCATTGACTTACGAGGTCCGACTGCTAACCCCAAGACAACATGGGACACTACAATACTACCCCAAGACACACACGTCTACCCCAAGACAAAACGAAACGTTAAACTTAATGTTGTTGTAAACTGTATTATATTTATAATAACCATGTTTAAAATGACACATAAATTATACTAAGAGAAACATTAATAGACTATTTATTATTGACACAATATTCTAGACAAACTCGACGAAAATTTGAGAAGAATTCAGTCGGACTTAATTATTCATTATGATGTAGTTACCTCCCTTGTGTGCACTTTTGTGATTAGTGAGCATACTCCTTTTAAATGTAGCTTCATTAGTTTTTAGAACAATGTAACTTATAGATTTTTATACTGGTGACCTTGATTTGCTGGGATACATAATGTGGAATGTATTGTGCTTCATCCAATGTTATGGGCTGCTTTGCCAGTTGCTGCACATAAAATGACTTTTGTTGAGACAGGATCCTCACCTTGCATGTGACTGAAATACTTTGAAAGGGTCTGACAAAGAGCTCTTACAAGTACAGACTTTCGACAACCAGCACCTCCAGACAGGAAAATATAAAATTGGTCAAACTCAGTTTTTACAACATGTAGGACATAATAAAAGAACTGTCTGCTCATTGTTAATTTCACCAAATGAAAGGTCGGCAAAAGGTCGGCACGACATACTCGTTTTCTGTTTATTCCCAAATTGTAACCAAGATCAGTCTTCATTCAAAAGTGTTTTAGTACCAGGATAAATGTTGAATGCTGTAGTCTATAGAACACAATGGGCATGTTTATAAAGCATCTTAGTAGAAACTTAACATTTTTCTTAAAATCTTAAAAGTTCTTGTTCTGTTGAATGTGATGGTCCATGGTCTCTATCAACTAGATCTTAATGTTGTCCTTCGTGATGAATAACACCAGCAAAACTGGCAGTGTCAATATATTTTGAAAAAAATGTTTTCGCCTGCATTGTTTTGTAACTATTCGGCTTGCGCAACAATATATGTATATATAATGTATCTGAGTATATGATAATATCTGAGCATTATAACTTTCGCTTCAGAATGTACACTTAGTGCGTTGATTAAGTATCTGTGCGTAAACCAAATATTAACGGACGCCCGCACCCCATCCGCCTGGCCAAACAAATTCGTCGAATGTTGTAGTCTATAGAACACCAGGGCCGGTATTTATAAAGTAGAAATTTAACATTTTTCTTAAAATCTTTAAATATCTTTAAAAATATCAGGTAAATAGTACAACCAATATTATTTATTGCGTACACAGTTTGTGTGCATCATGTACAGAACTAATATAATCACTAAGAAAACATAGGGAATCCTTTAGTCTTAGATTTAAGGAACATATGCACATTGTAAAATTTTGACTTAAGTCAACATATTATTTAAGTTTTCCACTAAGATGCTTTATAAATACCAGCCCAGTCCTACAGGTACCGGGTAACTGTATCATTGATAAAGCGTAAAATATTCCTTAATAAAAGTTATGTTATCTAAGATATTATAAATTTTATTAAAAACAAGTTGTGTTTACTCTTTATTAATGATACAATTACATGTGCCCAGTCCTGCAATGCTCGAAAATATCAATTTCACGTCCAAAATAATTATTGTATTTGTATACTTTTCAGAGATATTGAATGAAGAGTTTGACTCCTACGTGCTGAATCCATGGTCATGGAACCAGGATCTCGAGGTAGACAAATCAAAGATGTCTCTCATACCTATTGCAGCCATAACCTTGTTAACCAACATTCTGGTCATAGTTATATTTGTTCGCAAGAAAATGCTGTCAGCTTTGAATGTGGTTCTTGTTGGTATATCTGTTTCGGACACGCTGACTGTTCTGGTTCCAGCCATTGCTGTTCTTTTCTCGTACATGGACGGGATATCACCGGATTATATACGATTTGAAAATTGCCGACTTTGGGGATATCTAACCAAGTACCTACCGACAATTACCCATAATGCTTCAGTATGGTTGACGCTAATTCTCGCATTTGACCGATATCTAGCTATACGGCATCCGTTTCTTATTCGTCGTATGTGTTTACCAAGGACTAGCGTGATGATCATAGTGCTTGTTTACATATGTGCGACGTTGGGGAATATATGTAGATTTATTGACACAGAATATGTGCCAGTGAAGATAATATCAGTCGCATCAGTGTACAAAGGCAACGCAACAAGGACGGAATTATTGGTAAATACAACTACCGGAAGTGACGTCAATTGGACATATAGTCACGTGGACATTGATAAGCTTTGTCAGGAAGCTGATGGAATCGCGACATGTAGAGCTGTTTACACGCCATTCTTTCGAAGTTTTAAACAATATGAATTCTGTTATTACTGGTTCGTCATTTTATTTGTCAAGTTTCTTCCATGTACAGCGATGATTGTCCTAGACACGTACATGATCAAAGGTCTGAGGCATGCAGAGTATATTCGTGAAGTTCTTTCTACTCAGTGTCAAAGAAGGCTTGATAAAAACGTGAGACGCTCGTACAAAGAAAGCAGACGAATGACAAAAATAGTTATCGTTGCCGTCATTATTGTGATTATTGTAGAACTCCCAATAGGCATTATTCTAATGCTTTGGACGTTGTACGAAGTACATGGACAGCAAATTATTTCAGAGCATACTTTATCGTATCTTAGTAGAGCAGCTAATGGAATTGTTTATATCAGTTACCCTGTAATATTTCTCTTATATTGTTCAGTTAGCGCTCAATTCAGGAAATCATTTTGTAACCTCTGTCCCTGTAGGCGGATACTTACCTTCGTTAACTTAAGGTCTAGTTCGGACACGGATAACACGTCTGACGTGTGAATTTGTACCTTTGTTAGTTCTAGGTCTAGTTCGGACACGGGCAACACGTCTGGCGTATAAATTAGTACCTTTGCTAGGTCTAGTTCGGACACGGGTAACACGTCTGCCGTATAAATTAGTACTTTTGTTAGTTCTAGGTCTAGTTCGGACACGGGTAACACGTCTAACGTATGGATTAGTACCTTTGCTAATTCAAGGTCGAGTTCGGACACGGGTAACACGTCTGACGTATAAATTAGTACCTTTGCTAGTTCAAGGTCGATTTCGGACACGGGTATCACGTCTGACGTATAAATTAGTTCCTTTGTTAGTTCAAGGTCTAGTTCGGACACAGATAACACGTCTGACGTATAAATTAGTTCCTTTGTTAGTTCTAGGTCGAGTTCGGACACGGGTTACACGTCTGATGTATAAATTAGTACCTTTGCTAGTTCTAGGTCTAGTTCGGACACGGGTAACACGTCTGACGTATAAATTAGTACCTTTGCTAGTTCAAGGTCTAGTTCGGACACGGGTAACACGTCTGACGTATAAATTAGTACCTTTGCTAGTTCAAGGTCGAGTTCGGACACGGGTAACCCGTCTGACGTATAAATTAGTACCTTTGCTAGTTCAAGGTCTAGTTCGGACACGGGTAACACGTCTGACGTATAAATTAGTTCCTTTGTTAGTTCTAGGTCGAGTTCGGACACGGGTAACACGTCTGATGTATAAATTAGTACCTTTGCTAGTTCTAGGTCTAGTTCGGACACGGGTAACACGTCTGATGTATAAATTAGTACCTTTGTTAGTTCTAGGTCGAGTTCGGACACGGGTAACACGTCTGATGTATAAATTAGTACCTTTGTTAGTTCTAGGTCGAGTTCGGACACGGGTAACACGTCTGACGTATAAATTAGTTCCTTTGTTAGTTCTAGGTCGAGTTCGGACACGGGTAACACGTCTGATGTATAAATTAGTACCTTTGTTAGTTCAAGGTCGAGTTCGGACACGGGTAACACGTCTGACGTATGAATTTGTATCTTTGTTAGTTCAAGGTCTAGTTCGGACACGGGTAACACGTCTGATGTATAATTTAGTACCTTTGTTAGTTGAAGGTTGAGTTCGGACACCGATAACACGTCTGACGTATAAATTAGTACCTTTGCTAGTTCAAGGTCTAGTTTGGGCACGGGTAACACGTCTGATGTATGAATTTGTACCTTTGTTAGTTCAATGTCGAGTTCGGACACGGGTAACACGTCTGATGCATGAATTTGTACCTTTGTTAGTTCAATGTAGAGTTCGGACACGGGTAACACGCCTGACGTATGAAAATGTACCTTTGTTAACTCAAGGTCTATAGTTCGGACACGGGTAACACGTCTGGCGTATAAATTAGTTCCTTTGCTAGTTCAAGGTCGAGTTCGAACACGGGTAACACGTCTGATGTGTGAATTTGTACCTTTGTTAGTTCAAGGTCGAGTTCGGACACGGGTAACACGTCTGACGTATGAATTTGTACCTTTGTTAGTTCAAGGTCGAGTTCGGACACGGGTAACACGTCTGATGCATGAATTTGTACCTTTGTTAGTTCTAGGTCTAGTTCGGACACGGGTAACACGTCTGATGTATGAAGTTGTTGCTTGCGACTTTGTGGTTGTTTTTATACATGCTAAATTTATGTTACGTCTGTATGAAATGCGCTTCGTATTTTACGACTGCAGAGGAATAACATGCATGGAAGAAAATACTAGGAACATAAACTCAACAATGTCCATGTTCATTGTTTTACAGTTTGAAACTCATTATTCGGTATGTGCATAGACCGTACGATCCCTGTGAATGTAAGTTTGTATTCACGAAAGCATGTACATGTACATGTATTTATTTCTTGCGAATTGTAATAATTTGAATAATTTACTTGGGTGTTCTGACAATATATGAGCATATGTATGAGGTTTGCAAAGTGTGCTTTGATTTAATTAAATGTATTCTAATAAGTCGACCGTACATTAGTGATATTATCTGTTTATAAATTTAAATATTTCTATGATTATTATTAAATAAGTTATCCATTGTATAGTGTATACATCAAGTACGATACTTCGCCCCCACCGTCAAATAAATAGGCAACAGCACAACCTTACTTGAGCAATACTCTTAGAGATGAAACAAAGTTTGGTAGTTGTACAGAGTTCGTTGCTCTGAAGGCATAAATTTAAGTAATTGTCTGGTTACTCCTTGAACAAAATGATTATGGTTTAGCGCCTTTTCTCAACAATTTTAATTATACCCGTATACTACGGCAGATTCCCCTTACCAGTTTGCCTGGACTGTATCTTGAACGTTCTAACTTACCCTTTAACAAGGAACCAACAACCTTTCCGCATTCGGAGAAGTGTTAAAATTGTTGTCGAATTTTCATGGAAGAGTATTCTGAGCCTGTGGCGTCCGAGAATCGAATGCGGGTCGCAGGGTTACAAATCAAGCGATCTAACCACCTAATCACCGCCCTAGTTGTGTACCTTTCCTTTGTGCATTCTGCTATGGACTCCATTAGCAATTCATAGGTGGGTATTTTGAACCTGTCATGCCCGGGTATCGAATGTACATCGCAGGTTTACTGGTTGTCTTGTAGCTTATTTTGAAGATTACCAGTACAACCGTAGAAAAAATAATTTCGCTGATAAAAAAGTACCAGTATCCGAGGGTTTCAACAATTCAGCTGTCCAGCCACCTTTTGACCTTACCTCCCCCTGGTCACTGGGCTACCTATGGAAACCTCCATTTGAGTCTCACTGGGGAGACTATTTATCTATAGATCATCGAGATACGGATTCAATGGATATCGAACATATGCAGACATAGCCCTCACAGGAAGCAATTCACACCTTGGTCGAGTGGACCATTGTGTGGCACAAACTGCGATCGAACCCGGGATTTCTCGATCCACAGGCGAGCGCCTTACCTCTATGCCACCGCTCCTGCTCTGATGACGTAAATGGACATGTTAAACTGGGACGTAATGCTAATAGAGAACACGACAGTCCTTACCATGACTGTATAGTATTATAACATTATGATAAAACATTCAAAATCACGTCCTAAATAAGCAGTGTCGTATTGTAAAGAAATTTGTCACGATTGGCCGTGACGATATACTCATATTTTCAGTTACGCCCATTTTCTAAATAAAATATTAAGATATGTGCACAGCCGCATGCGACTAATAATCAGTTACAAAAAGACAGCGTGACACATGTTACCTTGACATCTGTTACTGTGCGTAGGTGACAAGTTTAGATTCAGAACAATTTCACAATTAATACTTGTTAATAAATCATGTCCAAAAAGTGTACACGTGAGTTACTGATGTATAAATACACGTGTACAGTTGGTGATATGAATGTGAAAGGTAAGTTCACCAACTTATCATACAGTTACATTGTATGAAGAGTGTAGCAATACCACGTGACTTTGACAACACTAAAGGCTACAAATCTACGACGAAATTGGTCAAACCTTGGAAAACAAAAATAGCCGTATGTATTTTATTTCTACACCGATTTCTATGAAACTAACGTCACTCTAAGGGAAATATGTAAACTGTCAACGAAGTGTAGGATTCATATCAGCAGCTTTTTCGTTTTGTCTAGCTCCCTGTGAAACCTTAGAAACAAGATTGCTTAAAATTGTAGTCCGACAATCCGAAAGTTTCACAAGGTGTTGGAAAAAACTGCCAAGCTGCTGAAAAAGATCCTATATTTCGTGGAAAGCATGTAATTATTCCCTTAGAATGGCGAATGTTTTATAGAAATCGATGAAGAAATAAAATACTTACGGCTATTTTTGTTATCGAAGCGATGCAAATTTTGTCTTGGAGTTGTACTCCTAAGGTATCACATGGTATTGCTACACTGATGAACGTAGGTTTGGCTGTCACATGGCCTATCAAGTGACCTAATGCTGTTACCTCAACATCCTGACAATCGGAAGGACAAAAGTAAGAACACACGGTCCGTTCCTTATAAATCAGTCTAGGAAAACTGATATGTTTAGCATGCTGTATTAACTACTTCCAATTAAGGGGAGCTGACAATGCAAATATGATTCTGGTAACTATATCGTTGAAAAAAAGTAAAACACATATTATAAAATTTATGTTATCTTATTTTAGAAAGGTGCATTTGTACTAAAGTAGTCAGATTTTAATGGTATTAAAACAGAAATTGGCTTTCGATATCTTCACTAATTTATTACATTCATACGCAATATTGTTAGGTCAACCTCCATGCAAATTCCCATCGAAATTGATCAACTAGTTTTACAGTTATGCCATGAATGTACATCACGGTATCCAGTCAATGCTCAATGTGCATTTAATAAAAACGACATGCTATTTCAAACAAGAAAATATAAGTGATTTCACGAACCTAGGGATTTAGTTTCTTATTTAAGGACGGATTATTAAGAAATTGGTAAATTAAAGATGATTTAGTTTCTGATTATGTAAATATATTTAAAATAACACCAGTTTTAATGAAATGTATATTAAAACAAAATGCGCCTCAGTGACTCTCTGGTCAATTTCCCGCGTTACGTACCTTTCTAAGATAACATAAATTTTATAAAATATTTGTTTACTCTTTATCAATGATACATTTACCTATGGTATATATCAGACAAAAGGGGAACGTCTAGATCAAACATAATGCAACATACAGCGATATTTTTGAAACTTCTAGAATTAAATAATCGCGCATTATTTTTCAATATTCATTTACAACTAAGTATTTTTAATAAAATTCCATGATTGCAATCCAGCGCACGCATGTTTCCTGTGTTTTATTCACAATCTGCAAAAAACCAGGACTAAACATTGGTTACATGTCTACAGTGGACGGTGTTTTCAACTTTATTTGTTGATGACTTAGCATTCGTGGTAATAACGGTTTCTATTTGTCAGCAAAACATGAATTGAAAATGTGGCGTGGTTGCAAAATATTGAAGACGAACGAGTTGACTAACGTTAGGATTCGTTCTACAAAGTTAACCTAAGTTACGGGAACGTTATGGAAAGTTCGTCTGCGCTTACCACTTGCGTTGCTTTCGCGTTCAATGCGTCTGGTACCCGTTTAGTTGGCTTGTGTGGGACAAACGTTTATTTCCGCTAATCACTCCAGCCCTAACGTTACTATCGCGTTCATTTTCTCGGATACCCGTTGGCAAAGATTTTGCATTCTAATGGATCGAAACGTATTCGTTCAACTCCGCTAGTAAATATTACCAAAAAATAGAAAAGTCGATATTTGCTGGTGAACGCTGATGAACGTCTCGTTCGTCGAAAGATTTTGACATGCAAAAACTGTGTCGACGTTTGGAAGTACATGTTGGTGTAATTTGTTCTCCGCTGAATAAAGTTATACTAAGTTTGCCTGACTTAAAGCTTTCCGTTTGCAAATGTCTGCTGAAACGCTGGTGGTGTCGGTGAATTTAGTCAAACGTTTATCTAGCCGAAGCCAACGGGTATAATGTGATTGAGTAGTCTCCGTATCACTGAAATCGTGACAGTTATAATGAACACTTAAACCACGAATACATGTTTTTAACAACACGGTAATTAGGAAGAAAGAACTGTTCAGGCTTAAAATGTGTCGTGAGAACTTTTCAAACGAAGGCGAGGGTTAAATATGAACAAAAATATGTATTAACACGAACATCACAAGCGCACTAGTAACTCAACGAGGTCAAAGTGGTGTTTTATGGATGACCGTCTTATACGAACCAAATGTAAGTTTTGTCCCAAAAACATTATATAATGAGCATTTTTTTCAATATGTCAATATATGATGTGGATTGTTCGATACATTATGCCTTACCGTCCTAATATGGAGTCAACAAGACCTTGTATAATACCGAATTTTCTTATTATATATACACAGTGTCTATAATTATTGCTACAACAATATTCATTTTGGCAGTTAAGGCATTCCATAGTTTTAAGTCGTTACAAAGGGTCAAATACGGACATGTTAAAACTAACTCTGCATTAGCATTATCGTTCAAGGAACGACAGATATTCTAAAAATAGACGTCTAAGATACTCGTCTTGATGTTTAAAACTTCGGACGCGCCTGTCAACTTAATGAAACTTACACCGAGTTATATTTGGGAAGAAATAATCGCTTGGAAGGTATGATATTCAAATCAACTGGTCTTCTCGCAGCTTTCTATTCAATATATCAGCAGCAGACACGATATATTATCCAATCAAATTCATCCATTTCCGCGGGATTAACTTTACCCTGGAGTTTGTCCTGCTTCATTTCATCCTCTGTCACGAGCACGCCACTTGTACATTCACGTCGTATAATGTTGAGTGCTGGCATTAGACAAACAAATTGACGTCCTATCTTCACTTAAACGCCCGCTCCTTCTGATGGTCGTGATTGTAAATGTGTTGGTTCAAACATCAATAATACGGAACGCATAATGATATTTATAGTGCATGCGATAATTTCGAAGTTTCGTCCGAGCAATATTATAGTGCGGATAATAAAATATTGATTTGTTATTGAACTGTACTTTATGCTACGTTAATAATTAGTGAATTAGTGTTCGAACTACATTATTTTACTGAAATAAAAGTAGTTCCATCAGAGTGAAGCACTATAAAAACAAATGTGTTGAAGCTAGATGCGTGGAGCATTATAGTTGTACTCGGGTGATATTTTATTTTTATTTTTTTCGGCTGAGTGATGTCCCTTGATGTATAAGGAATTCGATAATACGTCTAAAATGGACACGATATTTCTACATTTCACTATTGCGTAAACCGGATATGACGTCATATTGTTTCATTATAAATATATTCTGTCTGTGGACAATGGGTACCTGATATTTATTCCTCACTCTGTGAATACCAGTTTGGAGATAATTAACTGGAATTTTTGTTGAGGTAAGTCGTCGTTTTAATACAAGTTTAATACTTAAAATTGAACTTAAAATGCAAAAAACTAGTATATTGTATAAATTATTTTTATAAATAAATCTATTAAACGTAAAAAAACAGTATTTTACATAATTATAATTTCATCTACATTTTTCAAATCTTAGTTGTGCATTTTGTTGAAATTTGCCCTCATAACATTATTCTAACGGCTGGTAGCTTAATTATAAAGCATTTACAAAAATGAATGTATACTGATCTATATACTGAGCAATAAAATATTCCAACTATTCTTTAATGTATTCTCTTGTATTTCATTATTAGTTTTGTTTTGAAATATGTATCACGATATTTGTGGGGTACATGTAGTGAATGTTTTATTTTTGTAAAGTTAATTTAAAGGTGCTGCCTCACAGATTGGGCCAAAATGTGTGTGATTTTCCGACCTAACGAAGTATTGATGTAATAGAAAGCCACTGACGGTTGCTTTATGAAAGATTTGGTGCAAAAAAGCAATTTTATCCACTTACCCACTGAGTATTTTTTTCTTGAAAAAAAGTGATAAGTTTCCTTCCAACATGCTTTGTGAATTATATAATTCACTTGTAATCGAACTGTAACATCAACAAACTACAGCATAAACCTCAGTGAGGTGTTTAGTTAGTTTTTCGATTGGTTTTCATCGAATGCGAACAAATTTCAGGCAATTGAAGTAATACTAGTGTTAGTTATTCTATAGGGTTTTAATACCCTATAGAATTTTTGATGTAAAAATTCTTGATAACTACAAAATGCCGAGGTTTCTCAACTTATTTTAGATGTCAGTGTTGTTGTTCATGGGATATACAGGCAACTATACCAAAATTACACGAATATTCGACGATTGTATTTTATTTTTGCAATATACCAATAAGTGAGGCAGTCCCTTTAAACATACTGCGTAGAATGAGATAATAAACATGTTTTAATTAATTGAATTCTACTGGTTGAGTATACAGGGTAGCAATACCACGTGGCTTTTGGCTACAGTTACAAGGTGAATTATGTAAACATTGGAACACAAATATAGCGATTTTTCCATTAATACCCTGTGAAACCTACACGTTTCACGGTTTCACAAGGTAATGGAAAAAACTGCACAGCCGCTGAAAAAGATTTTATATTTCATGGAAAGCAAATAATTGTCCTCATAGCGTGGCGTATATTTCATAGAAATCGATGAAGAAATAAAATACTTTATTGTCCAATGTTTACAAATTTCTACTTGTAACTGTAGTCAAAAGTCACATGGTATTGCTACACTGGTATATAAGGAAATGGAAGGGTTCTCGTCGGAACGCATTTCAGTGCTTCCCACCAACTAGAGATGAACGTGTGTTAATGTAAAGCTTGATCTTTTAATACAGGTGGAAAGGTAATTATAATTCCTTCCTTTTTACAGACTATAAAATATTTTTTTCACTAAAAGTGTTACGATTATTAGATTTAATCCTGGATTTAACAAGTAATTAAGAATTGCAAGTTTTACAGAAGTCCCCTACCGGTTTTAAGCCATTTTCAATGTTTCTGTTGCCATAGCAACCACAATTTTAGTCAGAATCAAAATATGTTTGAACGTGCATTATCCCCTTATTGCCCCCTATCCACATACCAAGTTTCATAAACCTAGCTTGGAAACTGTTTGAGTTATGTCAGGATCCAGATATTTTGACGGAATGATGGACGGACGGACGGACATGGGGCAAACCTTTAGTCCCCTCCGGTCAAAAACCGGTAGGGGACTAATAATTGATCCTGATTTGTTAGTATCAGTTTCAGTCTCAAGTACAATTATTAAAATGATGTTCTGAATATTTTAAACATGTTAACTTAAAGTAGTTTACGTTTTCTGTACATAGATATGAGAAGTATTGCCAAAGATTACCGAATACTTCCGAAAATAGGAAATTATGTACGGGATCAAATCTGAACCGGATCAGTTGATCCTTCGCGTGTATCCGTGCTATACACCGGCCACGTTAAATAACCGAGGACTGGTGTCTATTCGGATCAAAGAGCTTGGACAGTGCGTCTAGATTACTTGAATCAAACAACGTTCTGTCTTTTCCTTCGAAGCCGGACTGGCCAAGTAGGCAGTGGTAAAGCCGAATGACCATGATCTACGACTGTCCCAGTCGAACTAAAAAAGATCGATTTTTTTAATTCCAAAAATCATCTATATAAATATTTTTCACGTTTGACGTCGCTGGAGTTTGAAGCCATAAGTATAAAAAATATTGTAATAAAGCTTTGACTTGACGTCATTCAAACTATACTGTATGCGACGTCGTCGAATTTGCTTAAGTGGCATTTTTGCTTAATTCCAGGAATTTCAAAGCTGATTTGCTAGACATGAACGCAGACAATTTTGAGCGGTACGGTACGGATATGGTGCGGTATATAGCCCGGTATATGCGGACATTACCACAGCGCCGGGTCAGCTCCGATGTTGAACCCGGATATATGAGAAATATGCTACCGCGACAAGCACCGGAAAAGGGCGAAGATTTTCAGGATATCATGAAAGATGTGGAGACAATTATTATGCCAGGGGTAATAATAAATTATTTTTATACCTCGTCGGAGATAACTCTAGCCTTGTGTATAAACAAAAATGGATAATATAAACATTGCATGGTCGACAGGTCGCTTTTTATCAATGCTGATTGTAAGAGTATATTCATTAAAAGTGATTATGCCTAAGAGCGAACAAAATGGACATCGAAAATGCATTTACCCTTCAGTTATCGTCGGTGGACTAAACGTTTATCACTTTTCATTGATACAATTTAACTCGTACATGTATTAAAAATACGGTTCTGTCACTTAGTGATACATTGCTTACTGGACCACTACTTCTAAAAAGTATGAAAAATCTGTAAGTTTTGTTGGGAACTATGCGAATGCACAATGAAACATTTAGCTTTGCTCTTGTTTTGAACAAAGACTCAATCAAATGAGTACAACTAGCACGTATCATACTTTAATTATATTCAATTGTGAAACAAGTTATTGCACTTTATATTAATCATGAATTCTCCACGCCCCATTCCGGATGAAATCCATCGCCGCGAGAAGTCTGTTTTTCTTATAGTATGCTGTTTGGTTTATGCTGTGCAATGGAGTAACTAGCACCATTTGTATTGCTTCTGTGGTATGGTGTGGCCTCGGATGGAACCGGGAACCTTCCACATATGAAACGGACGTTCTACCACTGCGCTATCGCGGAGGATCGGTGTACCTAAAGTTGTGTTGTTATATAAAAACACTACTAGTAGTGTGCAGACTATAAACCTAGTCATTTACATTGTAGGTGACACATTGGCAGCACCCACAGTTCCATGCGTATTTTCCTGCCGGAAACTCCTATCCTTCTATACTTGGGGACATGTTATCCGACGCTATAGGATGTGTTGGGTTTTCATGGGTATGTACATATATTACTCGTTACGAGAATAATGCGAGTTTACTTAGGTCCCTATTTAAATAGCCTACAAACATCACCTTAAAGTGCACCTACATGTACTTTCTGGGCAAATTTAATATCCGATTCTAATATTTTATGCTATATACACTCGTTGAGTCGGCTTCGGGCAAAACAACTTTTGACCTTTGGTTGACAGATTCTTTACTTGCCAAACATTACGTCACATACTCTTGATGATGAAACCACGTGATATGTCCACAATGCAAGGTGAGTGATTTAACCTCTGGACGACCACGGACACATTAATCACCTAAAGCTGTGTGAATTTGGCTCAACATACGACAAAACATCGAATGTCGTGCAGCACAACATACGACATTGGACGACAAAAAATCATTTAATTCCTGATGATTTTTTTAATGTGGTCCGGTGTCGTTTTTCGAGCTGCACGACATTCGGCTTTTGAATGTCGTATATTGTGCTGCACGACATTCGGTTTTTTTGAATGACGTAGGTCGTATGTTGAGCCAACTTCCCACAGCTGTCACCTACTCATTGGGCAAACTTGCATCTCCTACGGTAATGGAATGTTCTGAATCTCGGTTGGCAAATATAATGTGATGAAAAATGCCTTGCGATGTCTTAAACATTTTAATTGTTTGGATTGAAATATTCTTGTTAATCGGAGAAGTTGAAACTTATAACCAACAAAAATTGCAAGACTTTTTAACATTGGTCTGATAATAATAATATGATTGACGATACTGTGGTCGCAAATCGTGGTATATTGATAGCCCCTCGGTTATCGCGATATTGTGATGTGAACTCTCTAGAAATATTTATATCTATCGCTGAAGTCAGTTGAATCTGTTTATTATCTCCTATGTTTGCAGGCAGCAAGTCCAGCATGTACAGAGCTAGAAATCATAGTTCTAGATTGGTTAGGTATGTTTAGAATATATCTGTGCAATTTGTTTGAGATGTCCGTAAAACCGCTAGCACAATATAAGCGGATACTACCACCATTGGTACATATATATCTGAGTGTATCCTATGGTGTCGAATTATCTGAATGTACCCTAAACGGAGGTTTGATCAGCGGTCATGTTTAGTCGCAACAGATATGATGTACCAGCTTTCGTGACGTCATATCCGCCGATGCGGCTAAACATGGTCACTGTCCTTCTCTGTGTATAGGGATAATTTGAAACCATGTTCCTATGAATACCACAATTGTAGAAGTGAAAGGCGTCCTACAATTTACAATCCAACTGTCATAGGTGTCAAAGTGCTCAACCAGTAGCAGACTAGTGACAGTAATGGCAAGGTTTATTTTCTTTGGCGTTGCTTACAGGTGTGAGGAAGTTGTCAGTGGCTTACATAGGATTTATATATAGCTATTTATACGGAAATGGTTACTTCATCTAGCTGTTTGGTCTGACACCATTCTTTTATGATTGTACTGAAATTAACCTGTACATGATCTTAATGCATTGATATTTACCAGAGACAGCAATTTTTCTACCGATTGTCTGTAACTTTGGAGATTTCTCGACTCGTCTCCTTTCAAGCATACATTTTAGTATTTTGGTCGTATCAAAATAAAACACAAACTGGGACTGATGCCAGTCTACTACGAGCCGTATGAGACTGAAAAAAACATAATTTATAAAGTTTTAACAAAACGGCTTGTAAGACGATGCAACAAACTCCAACTGAAATACACGGTTTGTGTGTTTGTTAATTCCCGATACTGGATGTTCATGTTCTGTTATTGTTGTAGGTAAATTGATCAAATTACCATCGGCTTTCCTTCACGAGGGAGGTAAAGGGGGTGGTGTTATACAAGTAAGTATACTTATTAATAATAAACTGACTTTAATAATAAAATAAATGATACAGGACCATGGGTAATATTCTAACGGAATTTTGAACTCAATATCAAATGTCAAATATAAAATTATACACTTTTGCATGGATTATTGATGTATTGACCCTAATTAAAGTAAGAGTAATACATGTACGTATATGAAATGACATTGTATTGGTACTTTTGACTGTGACCACGTCGGTTTGAACGATACATGTATGATCATAAACTGTTTGTGTGCCTTTATTGCTGGACTGTTTCTGGTGAGTGGTTTCTTCCATGTCCGATATTTCATTATCTCATGATGTGTGGTTACCGGTCAACGATTTAAACTGTTTGATAGATTTATACTCTTCGTACATTGTCATGTAATATATAATACATGTATTACTCACACTTCAATATGGATAAAAAAATATAATACACATTTCTGGTCTTCTTATAAAAGCTACGCTTAACCGATTAAGACAAAAGTTATGCAAGTATCAAGCTATCATTTAGTCTGATGGTAACTTTTGAAAAAATCATGCAATATATTTAGACTACAATGATAAATATTGTTGTTTTCAAGTAACCCAAACTGACTGAGACCCATATGGCAAATGATTACATAGACGTATTCTGTAAAAGTTTCAGAATCATATTATTATTGAATTTCTATTGTGAAATATATCCTATTGTGCTATACACGAATAGCTAAAATGTATGACCACATTCAGCTAACATAAATGATTAAAAACATTTCTGATTTTTGGGTGGAGGTGGGCTCATCAGCACTTAGACACCACATTGTGAAGCAAACTTTATTTGTTACAATATTGCACCTGCAGCATCCTGTTTTCTAAAAGCAAGCCAGCAGTCTATCATGTTACAATTGCAAATATATCTGCAATTAACATTTGATTAGTATAATTATATTCATTTTAAGAATCACTATCAGTTATCGTGTCCAACATTGGATAATGTTGTACAGTAGTTGTCGACCTTTATGGCATCTTATTTGTCATTCATTTATGGATTTAGTTAACTTTTAGTAATTAAACATCCTGCATCAATTTCGGGCTGGACGCTTTCATCCATTGTTTTCATGATGACATAAATGAACTGCGGAGTCCATGATATGCAAACATCAATCTGATTTTATTTATTACAGAGTTCTGCCAGCGAGTGTGTATTAGTGACGTTACTCGCGTCCAGACACGCGGCCATAGAGAAAGCTAAGGCCTACCCATATATAGATGATGGCTATGTACTATCTAAACTGGTCGCTTACTCCTCAAAACTGGTAAATGTATAGTTATTGTCCGGTTTATTTTACCTTCAGTGTGGACATACCCCGTGTATTTTTGTTAAAACATATTTAGTTGCATGGAAAGTAGTCGTTCTTGCACAGTTCTACGTTACTTTTGAACACCCCTTGTATTCAAGTCATGACATAAGTGGACAAAATGCGGTTTTGCGAAGAAGTTGTACAGTACACGGTGTAGGCGAAATAACACTGTTTGGTTATATAGGAGAGATCACCGTATTCATATGCAAAATGCCAACCGGCTATCTATTGGATAAAAAACGTATCATTCACCAAATGCTAGCTGCTGGTATGAATACATGTGTATACAAACATGATCTCTCTTCTAAAGGATGATTTAATCAAAGCAAAATCAGGAATCTTTGCAAGACAGCAGTAATTGCTATAAGAATATGAGTCACTACAGTCTAGTGGGCAACCTTTGTTATGTAAACTATGGTCAAATGGAACTAATGGCATTTTCTGATACCACGTACTGGAGAATGTTGTAGAATTAATCAAAACTGTCTTCCATGTACGTTTCGTAGATATCTATGTTCGTACAGTAACGAATGTGAACTTTATAGCAAACGTCTACGTAATTTTGGAAGTTTTCCTGGAGTTATGACAAAGTAAGATAATGTATGCATATGTACAGGGTGTTAAAAAAGTTCGTTCTCAATGTTTAAATTTCACCAGTTTATGTTTCTGGCGTCAGGAGATTGTAAAACATTCTGGTTAAATTCCAGAGGGTTCTGTCATGGCTTAAATGAAGCTATCAGTGTAAGAAATTGAAATTTTACACTGCGTACATAATTAAATTAAATTTTGTATGAATTCAAATTTTGAGAAAAACTGTTTTAACAGCCGGTATATGTCTGTTATACGACATTGTTGTAGGCACATTCATGCGTAGAGAAGGCGGGAATGATTGGTTTGGTGAAAATGCGACAACTTGATGTGGATGAGAATTATTCACTACGAGGTTATACATTGGAGAGAGCTATGGAGGTACAGTCCGTTTATTTAGGTCTGCCACGTGTATACAAACATTGAAATTTCATAACATTGCAGTTGTATGGTTTTAAACATTTAAATTAGAGAAAATGGCAGTGAACGCCAATGTCTTTTTCAGTAAGCCACATACTAATAAATATACTATCTATAAAAATAAGGCATTAATAAGAGAATTTGCAATGTTTATGTACACAATGTATGTAAACAAGTGACTGACCTGATTAATTGAGTTATAACTATCACTTCTGTTATAAATATAGAGCTATGTCACTCTCTACACTAGTAACATATTGGACGCCATCTTGGATTCAGACGCGTTAACGTTGTGAAGGAGAACACTTGCAAGAAATGGATTTTCATAATGTTCGGATGAAATGACTTACTTTGGTACACGTTTCAGATTTGGACACGAATTTGAATATTAAATCGCCCTTGAGCAGCGCTCTGGCTAATTATATAGTTTACTTTGAATTCGGGTTTAATGCTTTTTTGTGCGGCGGCAATATACCACGCCAGTTTTCCTGGACTGTAACATTAACACCAAGTAACCCTTCCACAAGGAACATACAACTTTTCCATATGTGGAAGAAAATCATATTGTTGTCAAATCGGATCCGGATCACCGGGTAACAACTGCAGCGCACAAACAACTGCTGACGTCAGAGTGTTTTGTGTAAATGGAAGATAGCTACACCCGATCTATCAGAGTGTTGCCAATAAGAGTGTTTCCTACTGGAAAACTGCATTTTCCATGTCCTTACTTCGGTAAATAGTTATCATTAATCTATTGGTAATTTCATCAGTTGTTTGCTAGCGTTTTAAGATAACTATTCTCATATGATTGACCATGTTGCAATGCTTGAATAATAATAATGACTTTATTTAGCGACGAACCACCCATTAAGCCATGTGATCATCTTACAAAACACATTTACATGCATAAATACATACAAACATACAAACGCGTCAATGAAATGGCAGACAATACTAAAACAGTAAATGCATACTGACAATTAACATAATGTGTAAACAGAAAGATTACGCCAGATATACCTACAATGTAGTAAACAGCAGTGTTATTTTTTGGGAGGCGATTAAGCCTCTCATTACTACCATTGCCCATTTCTTAATACAAAATTACGCGCCTTTAGGCTGCTATGTGAATCCGCATTCAAGTAGTTCCAGAAACTGTCAACATTCCCAATACTGCTACATATGTTTCTCCAAATATTTTAACTGATTTAAGCCAATTAGCAACATTTGTTTATTCTAAGATCAAAAATTATTGTGAAACTGTTCGTTAAATCGATATTTTGGCCAAAAAAATCACTACACCGGCTGATACCGAACTTGTTTAATAGTACGAAAATGACGTGTTCATCAAATGTCCCGGCTGTAAAGCTATTTTAAGAAACTTCAGACTACGGTCAAGTGATGGTTTTATCAATGAATCGTATACGGTCTGCAAAGTACTGTTATGCAATCATATGGTGTCGCTGTACTAGCTAGCCGCTTTCTATAGACTGTCTCCCGCTGTGAGGGAAGTGATTACAAGACGGTACTGTAGAATCTGATATATAGGCGCATAGTATTATTTTAAAGCCACTTTTGATATACGCATTCAATACACGTATTACATATAAATTAATATGCACCTTTTAACAATTATTTAGATACCCAACATGCCTATATAGTCACATATGCCTATTTTGACATTCATGACAAGATCGGCAGTAAGAAAACGAACATTAAACGTGTAAAGTCGGTTTAAGCTTTAGTATAATACCGAACATGCCTATATAGTCACATATGCCTATTTTGACATTCATGACAAGATCGGCAGTAAGAAAACGAACATTAAACGTGTAAAGTCGGTTTAAGCTTTAGTAGCAGCAACCAGATCGCCTCCCATTAGTACTCTCAGTGCTTTGATTATATATAATTTTATTGCCATATTTTTACACAATAATGTCATGAATATTATAAAAGTATGTTGCTTTTGTTCCAAGTATTTATATCTGGCTTATAATGTTGCAGGAAGATCGGCGTATGGGATTGATACCGTTTTATGTGAGTATTCATAGATAGTTAAATACACATGTTTATATTTCAAAAGTATACGATAATGCAGATGCAAAAGAAATGCTCTTTATACTGGATTTCAAAATTAAGCAATGCCATATGACCCTTGTTTGTGTTGTAACGTTAGCTTAGTCTTTGGATTTTTGGGCATTTGTGTGATTTTTATCACCTTGGAAAAGAGACTACATTGTATATTACTTGTATTTTGAATCAGGTTTGTGCTACACTGGGGACTACTGGTTGCTGTTCTTTTGACAATCTAGAAGAAGTGGGCGAGGTTTGTGCTAAAGAGAAGGTGTGGCTTCATGTTGACGCCGCCTACGCTGGTAACGCCCTCATCTGTCCTGAATTCCAATACCTCCTGAAAGGCATCGAAGTGAGTGCATATAAAATTGTTAAACTACAATACGTTATGCTATACCTCCTTATATTGAACATTTGTGTTATGAATTAAATAAACAATGTCTGCAATATTAATATATTAATTACTGTAATTGTGGGACAAATCCTTAGTACTACAACTTAAAAATAGATAATACTAAATTGGACGGGGAAAGCAGCACTAAGTCTTAACTGAAACAGATGAGCACAGAAGTAACACAAGCACACGGCATAATGCCCAGCACACAACTGAACGAGAAAATAAACTTAACCACTAAAAGTCCAAGTCCTGGCTGTTAAAAAGCTGAATGACATAGTTCCAGCAATATAAAAGCTGAAATACCTAATTTTAGCTGTCAAAAAGTCCTGAAAAGTTTAGGAATAACAGTTAATGGCAAAACTCTGCAGCCGCATAAATCATTTTGATGATAATAAACAAAAATACAATACACGTCCGTACGTGTTCTTATATTTTGAGTTATGCATGTCAATATGTTAGACTTTTGAGACTACATGTACTCCAAATTTATATTTGCATTATGCTTTCTTGCAAAATTATGGCGACGTTTTTGTGTATTTACTATTTAGCGCTAGGAATAAAGCGTCGTTTGACGCTAATGCAATGACTTAATATCCTGCGTGGTTCAACAATTTAAACTATGCAAAAAAGTCGCGTCCGAACCTGCTTATTACAATTTCCAATTAATTTAATTCCAGAATTGGTCTAATCATCGGGAATTTTTTTCCTGTGACATGATACGCTTCTATTACATCTTTATATACATTTTGAGACTTTGCTAGGATAAAATGGCGTTTATGGGATTTTTATTTCAGAATGCTTCATCGATAAACTTTAACCCCAATAAATGGATGCTGGTAAACTTTGACTGTTCTCTTATGTGGCAAGTATGGCTTTATGAATTATCATTGGTTTTGTAATAGTAAGAACTTGTAAATAATTTTGTAATGACTAAAAAAGAGCGGAGCGACGTCACATCTGTTAATTAACAATACAATAGTATTTATACAAATAGTAGGTTAATAATATATTCTGAACTATATAAAAGATTACGAGAAAATGACAGCAAGTTGACTAAAATCAACACACCGCCGTATTCACCCATCTTTCTTCGTAACTAAGCACTCGTTATCTTAGAGATATTGCGCATGTGCAGTTACAAGGTTCGCGTAGGTCTCGAAAAGTACTTAAATTTAATGTCTAGTACTATAGTTCTTGAATTTGAAACTGCCATAAAGTCCATGAAAAATACTTGAATTTTGAAAAAACCTTAATTTTTGGTAAATTGTTGTAAAATTAGTTTGCTATAAGATTCTTATGCCCAAAATAACAGAAAATATATAAACGATTACGAAAAATGACAGAAAGTTGACTAAAAACAACACACTAACGTAATGGCTCATCTTTCTTCACAACTAAGCACTCGGGATTTAATTACTACGCATCCTATGCTAATATTTTATTACGCAACAAAGCACAGTTACATGTTTTTCATATCTTAAATATAATTATAAATGTATAATCATTGTTTGCTATTGTTTATACAGGGTACGTGACAGGAAGGCGTTGACCAGTGCACTGACAGTTGACCCCGTCTATCTCCAACACGAACATGATGGTATGTCGCTATAATAATAATAATAATAATAATAATAATAATAATAATAATAATAATAATAATTAAAATAATCAACCGTTAATTACACTCCGACTATCTGCATAGTTTGCACAGCGTGATTACGCAATCAAGACAGGATCGATCAGCTTAAAACTGGTAGAGCCTCAATGAAGGAGGATAACTGTTGTTACTTGTACATTGAAATAAAACCGGACTATCACCGTGAAACAAATAGATGGACATAAAAAATTATGTGAACAATAATGATCATTTTTTAACTTCTTTGTGGAATAACAATTTTATTTTTAATTCCACGTCATTATTAAAACATTCACATTTTTATACTCTTCATAGGCATGGTCTTGTCTCTGCATTATCAAAGCTCGTTTCGACTTGTATACAAGTCATACACGTATCATTAAATAATGTGCACGATTTTAATTTGTCATAATCTCCTGTTTTGCTTTAAATTTGTTTTCAGACAAAGAACTAGACTTCCGTGTACGTACAATTTACCATTATTTTGACACACTCTGTTTTACTAAATTTATGATAATTATAAGAGTTATATCGGAAAATCGCTCAAACGGCAATTCTAACACGATCTGCGGATTAATCCATATACACATAGAGCAGAGCAGGCCATGTATTATTACCGCAATAAAACATGGTATCAAATTGGCTGTTACTATTTACGCCCCGTATCACGTGACATATTTATGAATGAATGAACGTAAACAACTTTATAGTAAAAACTTCAACGGGTCGCGAGTTCCACGAGTATCCAGTGTTACAGCTATGTCGCATCTATTTTTAGAAACTCCAATATAATCTCGAAATTAAGATTCATAAAAACTTCTGATAATCAATTCATTTATATTTTTTATTTCTTGAAATAGATACACTATAATCGTGTTATTATAATTGTTTCAATGTTTAAAATGTGTTATTTCCTTCAGAAAATTACGAAGGTCGTTTTCATTAACGAGAGAGGTAATTGTACCAGCTAATAAGCCACTCAATTTCAGCGTGGAATTATGTTCAATGGGTGAAAATGGAGTGCGCACAGTTAAATAGTGCGGGATATTATCGTATTTAGAATCGAAATAAAAACTCTGTTCTTGTATTTTGTCGGTGAATAAAACACGGGAAAATTAAACCACTCGTGCTACGCATCCGAACTCCTGCCCATGTTTTATTCACCGACAAAATACGCGAACAGATTTTTAATTCTTAAATAGTGTATATCGAAATGGAACTATATTTAAGCAAATTGATTACGAAACATGTAAATAACATAATGTATAATTATTGGTGGTATATTCGCGTGGGTGGATAGGCGCTGCCGTCGGTTCTAGTGCCTTGGATTATATGTGTGCTACAGTATTTAATTGTTGAACTCAGTATAAAGGAGCAAATGAAGTTCAAATTGAGCATGACCAAAGTTTTATTATTATGGGCCTAATGATTTAATTGTAGGTATACATGCACATAATTATACATTGGTTCCATTTTATAAATTAACATTTTACAGTAGATATGATCAGAAAATTTAACTTTAATGTTTGTTTATAATTTTAGCATTGGGGAATTCCACTCAGTCGTAGATTCCGTGCATTGAAGTTGTGGTTTGTTTTGAGGGTTTATGGAGTTGATGGTCTACAGGAATACATCAGGCGTGTAAGTATTGCATCACGTTTATATATTGGCTCTTAATTTTTATTGCTCCCTTTAGTGTATCTCAGGGCTGGGTACTGTTTGGAAAAGATACCGCGGTATGCCACGTTTATTTCACAAACACCACTGTACATGTACCAACGCCTTTATTATAAGATTTACAGGATTGCTATTTTTAAAAACGCCGAAAAGGACATGTTACTTGACAAGAAATAGACAAATAATAAAACTATATAGAACAATAACTTAGAGGTGACAACACACTCTCCGGGGAATACTTGTTGGTGGACATAGACGAGACACTAACCACAATAGGGAAATTCCAGAGGTTACAATGACGAAAATGTTGTAGTTTGCTTATAATATTTATGGTAGTCAATTTGAAAAAAAGAAGCAGCGAACCCATGGTTCTTATAGGTGCCGATGTAAAGCATCATACACGGGACCTCGCTTAACGTCTCGTCCGAAGACTTAGTAATTTTAGTTATCTTATGTTGGAAATACTGAAAAGCCTTTTCTGTTTTTGATCCGGCTGGAGTAGGGATCGAACCCACAACATTCAGATCAGCAGACAGTAGCCCATACCACTGTACCACTTGTACACCTTAACTTGTATACCATCATCAACTGTCAAACTGTTTTATACTACCCGTATTTTACAGCATATTCGGCTGGCCAAACTAATGGAGGAACATATCAGACGGGATCCGTTGTTAGAGGTTGTGGGTAATGTTGCCATGGGACTTGTCTGTTTCCGATTAAAGGTAATTCATCTACATTAAATGAATTGTTGCTTTCTACAGACACACATATTTACTAAAAATAGTCAAATTCGGGTCATCTGTACCTGAGATACGACATTTCGTTGCAAACAAGTCACGAGATCTAGTTGACGTACACTGAAAAACCTCCTAGTATCGTTGGTATTAGATTTCGTGAATTTGGATGTAAATGCATTTTCGTGGGGTCGTAAGTTCGTGGATTACAAAGCATAAAAGGGTAAACTACGTTCTGCATCGGGGATGTCGATAAATCGTGAGCATTAGATTTTGTGGTCGAGTTCAACAACAAAATCAACGAAAATTGAACTCCCTCAAAACTATAATGCTTTTACAGTATTACAGCTACTGATTAGTGCAGAACTACGATTGTTTGACCTTATGTACAAAGCAGTCATTTTTTAATAATAAAAAAAACATATAATAGGTTTAGACTATTCAGCGACGTCATACTCTTCATTTACCTAATTCAGTTCTTA
The DNA here is from genome assembly GCA_947247005.1 of Spisula solida. NCBI lineage: Eukaryota > Metazoa > Mollusca > Bivalvia > Venerida > Mactridae > Spisula > Spisula solida. The sequence continues at coordinate 21,254,952 of OX365957.1, forward strand.
GAACAACTTATTGATCATAAAATATCCGAAACCAATGTATTGATAACAACAACAAAAAGTCATGCCCACAACTCTAAAACCATTGCAAATAGAAGGTTCTTGATTTCTTTTACAGGGTCCAAATGCGTTGACTGTCCGTTTACTGAAAAACATAAACGAGTCCAGACGTCTACACATGGTTCCTGCCCTTGTAAATGAGAACTACGTTATTAGATTTGCTATATGTGCAGAGAACGCTTCCGATGACGACATAAAATATGCGTGGGACGTCATCAGTGATGCGGCGGAAACTCTGATGTCATCGAAATCTGAGCTTGAAAAATCGAAGATTAACGGACGAAATGAGATTTGCGAGCTGTCGGAAACTGAGAGCGAGGATGAAGTATTTGACAGGGAACTGTTTGACAGAGAGCTGATATACGACCAACAAATGATTACTCTAAAGAGGGCGTGCGAAAGGCGTAACTTATTTCACCGTATGGTGTCCGATCCTAAAGGTATCAATCGAACACTCCTTAAAGCGTTAAGCATTGATGGCAACCGTAAAATACGAAGTGAATCGGATTTGGAAGAAGAAACAAGTGATCGACAAACAAAAACTGAAATGAAAACATCCGAGTGTTAACCCTATTGTCAAGGGTCTCTACGGTTAATTGGCGTTTCTAATAAGGTCGGTCAGAATAGACCAATTTCTTGCTTTTTCTTCCGCTTCCCTGATATTGAGTTGGACCCGGCTACGAGTTGCGGCGAATTGTGACAGGGTCTTAAATAAATGTAAATGTAACGTCTGAATGGCCTATTAAGAAATGTTTGAGTGTAAATGTAATGCGATGACTATTTCCCTTAAACTGATGCCAAAGGACAGGGTTCAGAATTAAATGGCGTACTTTTTCCCTGTGACTTTTCAAAAAATAAATCATGCATGTTTCTATAAATCTGTCCTATATATTTTCTATGAAAGTAACACTTCCTGTGTACTAAATTAGCATACGTATCTCGTATTCTCTTGTAATATGTAGACAAAACTGTGGAAAAGATGTCATGCAATACATTCATAAATATTCATGACGTAAAACATTCTATTCCAAAAACACAATGACAGTCGTGCTGCACTTTATTATTTTTATTGTTTGTTTTATTATTTATTGTTTGTTTTAAGTATATAACAATGTATTGTACTACCTGTAATGTGTATATTTAAATAAATCTATATTATCTAAATACAATGCCGTTATATATTAGTGGTTACAGAAGGGAAAGCTCCTCACTACAAAGAGTGTGTTCTCTACACCAATTTGGACATACCACGTGGTATGTGACGCATATTTTTGGTAAGAACGCTTGCAGTTAAAATAAGTTGACAATAAAACTACAAACGAGTAGAGTGTTCTTAGGTCTTACGCTAGTATACATAAAAGGACTGGGCTACGAATTTTGATCACGAAGGGAAGTAACGGCATACACTAATCATTAACACATAGGGAAATTATTGTTGTGATTATATATCAACACAAAGGTAAGTAACGACTGCAAGGAGATATTATCACAAGGGAAATAACTGGTGTGATGATATTTCAATACAAAGGGAAGTAAATGCTGTGATGAGACGTCAACACAAAGGGAAGTAACTGTTGTAAAGATATATTAATTTAAAGGGAAATTACTGTTGTGAGGAGACGTTAAAAAGATTATATTAGGTCAGACAGGGAACGCAGCACTAAACTTAACCAGCCGAGCACAGAAAACATAAAACACATACAAGGCGCAATACCCAACTAAACAAGCAAAGATCCGTCCAAATCCAAGCTGTCGAAAAGTATGATGAATTTTTAGTTTCAGCAACCAAACGATTGAACGCCCTAGCTGAATGACCCAGTTTCCACAGCAAAACGACTATAATGCCTGGCTTTAGCATTCAGAAAGCCTAAAACGAAGAAGAGGCCAGCACACTGCCAACCAAGAAAATTAATCAACCCTAGTCCCAGCTGTTAAAAAGCTGAATGAAAAGCTTCAGCAAACAAAAGGCGGAATGCCTATGCTGAATGACCTTTGTTACAACATTAAAACTGCTAAACTACATAGTTGTATCTGCCTTAAGCCCCAAAAGTTAAGAAACACGAAGGAAAATAACTGCTGTAAGGAAATATTAACACAAAGGGAAGAAACACTGCGATGCGATATCACAACAAAGGGAAGTAACTGTTGTGGGGTAATATTAACACTAAGGGAAGTAACTGTTGTGAGGTAATATTAACACTAAGGGAAGTAACTGTCGTAAAGATATATTAACATACAGTAGAACCTGTATGAACAACCACCTCTATTAAGCAACTTCTCTATTAAACGACCACTTAGGATCCCGCCTGTGAATTTTCACTATATAAAGTGATTCTATTAAGCGACTTTTCCGTTATCCGACCAGCGACCGCCTTAAACCAGTCCCGAGAGTTCAAATTTAATCCATTCAACGACCACATACACTTAATCTCGTCGAGCATTCACACCTATGAAAACAGTTGGTCGATTAACAAACCCGTTAAATTGTCGTTTGTAAAGATAATTGTTGTAGATTAGTGGTTTTCAACTAAAAAGGTGAGAAAAACAAACTAATAGTGAGGGATATGAAGCAAAAAAAACAAGAATCATGGTCAATTAACATTACATGGGTGGACAAGTGGTCCAGTGGAAAGAGCTACTGACTGCTGATCCAAAGGTTGAAGGTTCGATCCTGCATTTCTCTGCTTTTCCGTGTTTCCCACCGAACATAACTAAACCTACTAACAGTCTTTCGGGCGAGACGTTAAGCTAAGTACTATGTATGTTGCTTTACGTCAGGCACGTAAAAGAACCAGACATGCTTCTGAAATTGGGGCATCTTCTGTACTATGCAATATCCCCCAAAAACTAAAGTGACTAACATCTTCTTGGGAACTTGCCCATATGGATTTCCGGTGGCGAGGATAAATAAAAGCATAAAAATTGTAAAAAATAACATTACACATGCTCACCATCGTAATAAATAAGTCCATATCAGTGCATATAACATTGTAACTGTACTGTATTAGATAGAAGCAGTACTGAATAAAGATATGAAAACTCGGCATTGTACTGAAACTAATAATTTCGGCCTGATCTATTAAGAGACCACTTACTTAAGCGACCATTTTATCCCGGTCCCCAGGGTGGTCGCCCAATGCAAGTTCTACTGTATAGGGAAATTACTGTTGTGGGGAGATGTTAACACAAAGGGAAGTAACAACTGTGATGAGATATTACCACAAAGGGAAGTAACCACTGTGATGAGATATTACCACAATGGGAAGTAACTGTTGTGAGGATATAGCACCTCAAAGGGAAGTAACTGTTGTGAGGATATATTGAAACAAAGGGAAGTAACTACTACGAGGAAATATTACCACAAAGGGATGTCACCGAAATCGCGATTAAATACATTACACAATGATTATTTTAACCTATTAATTGCACTGGCACACGCGGGTTTAATCGATTTTAAGAACTTAAATATGATCTTCTTGCCAGTGGGTGTTTTAGTTGATAGGATAGTCGAACAAAATATCTTGTATATTTATAAGTTGTTAAAATCGATGAAACTGGGTGCCTATGATAAATTGCTTAATGTGCAAGAAATGTCACCTAATACAATGGTGCGAATTGCCCATGTTAAATCATAGTTTGCAATTAAATGTTGTAAAATGTACGAGTGTTTATCAAATAGAACCGTCGGTTGCCATGATAACTAACATAGCTTTGCAAAACGATTTTACACATTATTAACTAGAATTCATAACGTATTTCATATTGCCATCCGAATAAGTCTTTATTTCTAACTTACCGCGTACGTTTTGATTTCAAGTATTAACTGGAATTGTTTTGTTTTTGTTTAAAAAACTGGACTTGAAAAAAGTCTGTCGAGCGACATCGGGTATTTGCATTTGAACAAGATGGCGATCGTATGTGAAGCAATAAGGTGGCATGAGCCTCGAACTTTCGATTGCCTTTGTAAGTTCGTTCGGTTTTACGCCGACACTTAACATTTCGTTCGAAGTGTATACTAACAAGTGCTATCATAACGAGTAACTGGCAACTCCTCATCATTTGGAGGACCATCAGCTTGTTGTCAAATCTTCATAGAAGGTAATGACCATTCACGACCGGGAATCAAACCAGGATCTCCGGTTTAGTAATCCAGCGCTCTACTGAACCACTCGACCACGGCTTCGGTTTGAGAAAACGGGCGCAATGTGTTGAGAATAAAACTATAAACGAATAGAATTTTCTTAGGTCTTACGCTAGTATACCTAAAAAGATTGGGCCACGAATTTTGATCACGAAGGGAAGTAACTACATACACCAGGATCTCCGGTTTAGTAATCCAGCGCTCTACTGAACCACTCGACCACGGCTTCGGTTTGAGAAAACGGGCGCATTGTGTTTAGAATAAAACTATAAACGAATAGAATTTTCTTAGGTCTTACGCTAGTATACCTAAAAGGACTGGGCTACGAATTTTGATCACGAAGGGTAGTAACTACATACACCAGGATCTCCGGTTTAGTAATCCAGCGCTCTACTGAACCACTCGACCACGGCTTTGGTTTGAGAAAACGGGCGCATTGTGTTTGTAGACTGAGCATGGAATAATTGCAAACACTACCAGTTTGTTGGCTTCAATATCTTATAAGTACTTTTAATATAATCAAACCGATCTAGGAATAAGCAATTAGAAACAAGGTCAATACTATTAATTCGACCTCCTAAAGTTTAACCTACGGAATAATGTACTACTCTATTTTATGATAGAATGGATCATCAGGGAGTTGTAAATTGATTAATTTGAAATTAATGCTATAAATATCCAGACTGAAATGCGACAGGGGACCGTCGAGTGTTCATTTCCCTGAATGAACAAGTATAATAGTGTATCAATTAAATCATGAAAGAACGCTATTGTGATCCAGTGCCCGAGGTTGATTCAGTTATATCAATATATTCATTGAAGTCTTTTTCGTGTTCCATCCTTTTTTCAGTCATACGGCGAAAGTTGGCTTAACATGTTTTTTCCCTGGAATAAATAATCAACCATACAATACCAACTTGAATTGTACAGAGCCGTGAATAATGCCAGTAGGCTAGTAGAATAAAGCCAAACTAGGGATGATCTTCGGAAAAATCTGACGTTATCAAACTCTTCGAGAATGGGGAAAAATAGTAAATTATCCCCCCTTACTACTCTCTAAAACTCCACTAGTCATATCATCCGGATTACTCTGTTTTTATCCCTGTTTTGTTTATTGCACATGGTAGTAATTAGGCTGAAATATTTGCAACATTATTTATCAGATCAAATAATAAATTTGGTTACATGTTGTTTACACACCATGGTGTATACATTTTTATGGCCCTAACATATTAGGTAATACAGAAGTGAGAAATTTCATATCTAAAATCAATGATATTTCAGTTAAAAACAAGGATAAAGTCCGAGAATCTCAACTAGTTATGCTAATTGGTCTACCTCGGGCTTTATCTTACAAGGGAGATAATTTATATGTCACTTATGTCTCTCATTGACAATTATAATCAGAGACAGTTCACCATTCACCGTGAAAATGCATAACACATAGTGTTGCTCAAATAACAATTAACCTATGTGCCAAACCGCTTGACCATCTGGGTTCAAAGGAAACTATACTGATACGGTTGGTGGAGTGCTAGTGTTATTTAGGCAGAGCTTGGAATTTGAACCCTGCTCTATTTACGCCCTTCATGTTCAATGTTCCATCCATTGTCAGACTTGTTATTGTATTTCTTCAGCACTTGGTTTCATGGACGTGTTTCCCATACAGGAAGGATTTGTGATGAATCGGTGGTATCGGAAGAAATCGGAAGAACATCGCCGATGTGTAATTCCTCAGGGATCCAAGGCTTTAGACATACTGGTTACTACATAATGGGTTCAACAAGGTGATTACATTATTACATGCAATAAAGTTTCATTGAACATCCATAAAATCAAATACTAATTGCAAACGGTCATTAAATCGGTTGTAAAATTACAGTAAATCGGATTTTGACATGACAATGAAACAAACGCGATAAACACAGCTCAGATGTTCCCATAGTAACTACAAGAGCCACTTCCGGTTTTGAACTTCCGGTATAAGTTGCGTTCTTTGTGATCGGTGACACTTGGTTGTCGTTTTACACATCACGTGGTCACTATTACATCAATAACTTCATTCTGTATCGATACAATGCCAATTAATAAACAATTAATTAGCACCGTTAGGTGTGAAGTTGATATCTTTGATGGTTGTAAATGGCTGTCAAACTTAGTCAACCCACGAACTGACGAACTGTATCGACTAATAATACTTGTATTGACTTGATAAAAAGATGGAAAACAACACACACAAATAATTGACACTAAACAACTGCGATAATATCAAATGTAACAACTTGCTATCAACTTCAGACGCTATCATATTTATGATATCATTTTATGGAATTTCTAACCAATGTTCATAGTTCGTACGCATTCAGTTATCTTAAGAAAACAACTAGTCAATAGTAAACATCAGAACCTCAGTAAATGTGACATTCCATTTAATAACAGTACCTTCCCTACGTGCAAGTGACATTCCATATAATAACATGGCCTTCCCTACGTGCATTTGACATTCCATATAATAACAGTACCTTCCCTACGTGCATGTGACATTCCATATAATAGCATGGCCTTCCCTACGTGCATGTGACATTCCATATAATAGCATGGCCTACCCTACGTGCATGCGACATCCATATAATAATATGGCCTTTTCTACGTGCATGTGACATTCAATATAAAAAATGGCCTTCCCTACGTGCATGCGACCTCCATATAAAAATATGGCCTTCCCTACGTGCATGTGACATTCCATATAATAACATGGCCTTCCCTACGTGCATGCGACATCCATATCAAAATATGGCCTTCCCTACGTGCATGTGACATTCCATATAATAACATGGCCTTCCCTACGTGCATGCGACATCCATATCAAAATATGGCCTTCCCTACGTACATGTGACATTCCATATAATAACATGGCCTTCCCTACGTGCATGCGACATCCATATAAAAATATGGCCTTCTCTACGTGCATGTGACATTCCATATAACAACATGGCCTATCCTACGTGCATGCGACATCCATATAATAATATGGCCTTTTCTACGTGCATGTGACATTCAATATAATAAATGGCCTTCCCTACGTGCATGCGACCTCCATATAAAAATATGGCCTTCCCTACGTGCATGTGACATTCCATATAATAACATGGCCTTCCCTACGTGCATGTGACATCCATATAAAAATATGGCCTTCCCTACGTGCATGTGACATTCCATATAATAATATGGCCTTCCCTACGTGCATGTGACATTTCATATAATAACAGTACATTCCCTACGTGCATTTGACATTCCATATAATAACATGGCCTTCCTTACGTGCATGTGACATTCCATATAATAATATGGCCTTCCCTACGTGCATGTGACATTCCATATAATAACAGTACCTTCCCTACGTGCATGTGACATTCCATATAATAACATGGCCTTCCCTACGTGCATGCGACATCCATATAATAATATGTCCTTTTCTACGTGCATGTGACTTTCCATATAATAACATGGCTTTCCCTACGTGCATGTGACATTCCATATAATAACATGGCCTTCCTAACGTGCATGTGACATTCCATATAAACAGGCGGCATTCCCTATGTATATAGATAAAGCATGCTATGTGACAATATAGTGTAGTGTAGGTGTAACCTTCACTGTGTAGTTGTATCCTTCTCGGTGTGAATGTGACCTTCTTATCAAGCGGATGTATTCTCTATAAATACTCGTATGTGCTTCAATACATGTATGACTGTATGAATTGAATCATCGTTCAAATCAATGTAATCAGTCAATAATAATCCCTTGCCACCTGGTAATGACAGCACAGCCAATACAGAAATATAGTTAGCCAGGTAAGCATATATAATACAATTAGGACCAGGAATGACATAAGTATTACTGTGTTGATTCATTCGACCCCAGTATCCGATATATGTACATTTTTATATATTTCTATATGTAACAAATTTGGAGCATACTAAATGCACTTTTCACTCAACTTCAATGTTTCATTCGAATAAAACCCCGAATCTGGAAAGTTCGGATCTGACTAGTTCGAATATGGCTACTTCGAATCTAGGTAGTTCTAATCTTGCTAGTTCAAATCTGGCTAGTTCGAATCTTGCTAGTTTAAATTTTGCTTGTTCGAATGTGCTTAGTTCGAATATGGCTAGTTCGAATCTGACTAGTTAGATTCTGGCTATTTCATATTAACGAGGCTATTATACAGACTGCAATTCAACTGTCATTCCATTTGATTTATATTTATGATACGTGCTCGAGTAGAAAAACTGGTTATATAGTTGTAACTGGATCAATATGATAATTTAATTATAATACAAATGATATCAAGTGGAAGGCGTGTATCCAATTTAGCCCAATATAATATTATATAAATAACACATGGCTGCGAGGGTATGGTAAATAATACCAACCCGAGAATAGTTATATCACACGAGGCGAAGCCGAGGGTGATATGACTATTCAAGGGTTGGTATAATTTACTATCACCCGAGCAGCCATGTGTTATTTATTTTATTATACCGAACAAAATTAGAAACATTTTGCAAAATAAAATATCAACAAATGTAAGCAGAACTTAGATTGCCGTTATGATAATTTTCCATGTACAATATCAGTCTGTACAAGTGACTAATGATTTGGTGCTATTTTTAGTAAATCATGTCAGTTTCAACGGTTGAAATAGACAAGATTTACTAAAAATAGCATGTGAATATATACACAAACATATAAATAGCACCCGGATACTCAGTACAAATTTCTATAAATAGCACAGCCTCGTTTTTGTGTGGCGTAACGCCACACAATGATATTACCACTTTTCAGCTTACGACCAATTTAACGCATTAGGCCTCGGCAAATAAATAGTTCTATGATTTGAACAATATTACAAGCATGCAACACAGGTTACACGTATCATTGGACCTGATGTGTTTACATTACCAACATTTACTTATATTAAGACCAACAATTATATCAGACTTTTATTTTTAGAGGATATTTATAGCAAATCATTCCGCAACGGACTATATTTCTACTACCAAAGAATGTTCTCACTGGTGGCGGGAATCTAAAATAGTTTCCACGGTTTTCAATCGTATACTGTAACGTATGTAAATCACTCCGCCTCTGCACATTGCAGACGATGACCTAGTTATGTTGTATACAAACATTGATGGGGGAACTGAAATAGTTCTACGTACATATCGATCGGCCGATTAACAAATGAATGTTACCGCGGTAAGCGTTAAACGCACTAGTCAATTTCTACCCTGCTTTATATAAGACCTCATAATTTTCGTATCTATTATCTGATTTTGAATATTTAAAGCTTGTAATGAAGCAGAGATATATGTCTCTCTGTTAGACAACATTCAACACGATACCCTAATTATTAAATCCACGGCGACGAGTAAGAATCCGTTCCGCGTAAAAGTAAGTTTAGAATATCCCGTTTTATACCAAATAAAAATTCAATCAACGGTCGAAAATCATCAATTATTAATTTAATATTCGATCGATTTTGTTCATTAAAGCTTGTTTTAAAAGCTAATACTTTAAGGTTTTATAAAATGTAAAACTTGCTTTTAAAGCATTAATCGGCCGATCGATATGTGTGAGCGACACCATGTTTACCCCCTTTTACATACGTTAATATAGAGTGTCATATACATTTAATTAACATGCGTGGTCATACAGAGAATAAACAGTCACTTATCCTGACACTGGTCGAATTCTCCAAGTCGTTAAAATTGGTATTTGTAAATATCCCTTCATTGATGCTCAGCATAGTTACTTAAATAAGTTCCATGTAACTGCTGGTTCTCTTGGTGTCTTTAGCAGCACAAATGTTTGAGTAAGGGTGGGCTTATCAGAACTGTGACATAAAATTATGATACAACCTGGATTCGATATTGGATTTAATGGCATCAGTACGCCACACAACAATACTTTCAGTGCTTTGATTACTAGTAGTGATCGAACAAAATATCACACGGAAGGTCTATGGGGGAAAATACATTGAGAGGTCACGTGAGGTATAATAAAATAAACTGTACTGTATTCGTATTCGCGGTGTAGTTTTTTGTTGATTTCGCAAATGAATTTTATCGCGATATTAAATCCCCTCGAATAAATGACCTCAAAAATACATGAGATTTTCTTTCAATATTCAAACCCACGAATTTAAGAAACCACCAAATTACCATTTTACCATAATCCGCGAAAATCAATACCCCCGAAAAAGAATCATTTTACGGTACTGTTTATATTTATAAAGAAACCATGTGAAGCGGTTGATGTAACTAACACGTTTGATCACGAACTGTGTCGCGTGGCCTGAAGACAATCATATATGTATTACCGACATACGAGTATATACATGTATCACCCTTTCCTATGGTTTCAGCATTCTACATCGATGTTGACCATACAACATTTGTGCAAGCTTGAAAAATGTTTAGAACAATATAGTTGGTCTTAAATCTACACAAATTGACACCAAATGTATGTGTCGTTTATTAATTTTGTACATTGTACTAATATAGCTATATAAATGACACAATATGTGTTATTTTATAATGTTTCCAATGGATTCAGCCACTCCACTCACGTTGAATGTCCAAGGAATTATATTTTTGAAGGATTCAAAGAAATATATTATTAGGTTATGTACATCAAAATTTCGCTGGCTTAGAATGAGAAGGTCGTAAGTACACAATCGATGTTTTGAGAAAACAAGAAAAAACTGTCCAAAAACTACTCTTTAAGGCTTATGGAAAAACAAGCTTTTCCAACTTCAGCTTGGTCAACATGACTTGTTCCGGTTTTCATGAAAACTGGTTTGTAAGAAGCGCCTTTTGATCCAGATTTCACATAATTCAGTATGCTCACGGCCTTCGTGATTAATTCCTACGCATATTAACTCTAAACCGTTTTCTATTCACCGGTATATCACGCAAAACAGCGATCTATTTCCTAAATAAATATACAATATTTATATAGCGCCTTTTCATGCGACCACACATTCATATAGCGCCTTTTCATGCGACCACACATTCAAATGTCACTTTACATAATTATAGTGTTGCAGCCACATAATATATAAATCGGTAGATGATCATGACGTGTGTGACACAGGTCGATTTATACTGTCTAAACTGTTTATGTAAGTAAGTGTTAACGATTACACGCGTATGGTGCCACTTGGGTCGTATTTATGTACGAACAATGTCATAGCATTCTCCAACTAGTAGAGGTTTAGAATATCCTCACGTCATGATGTTGTTTGCTTTTACCTTGTGGTATTTTACCAACACCTAGGTAGGACCGATATCATATAGTGATAAATCAGTTCCTAGTTCATCAACCTCCTACATCCCTTTTATACATGTAGTGTATATATCGTATATACACAGTTTAGGTAAATATATATATCACAAATAAAACACACACTTCTCCTATTTAGAGAGCCTGGTGGAGAGCGGTGGTCTAAAAGTAGGGTGTGAGATTCGGGATCGTGAGGTCTCGGGTTCGATCCCGTCTGGACCACTGCTTAATTTCTCTGAGCAAGAATAATTCACAATGCTTCACTCGACCAAGGTGTGAATGGGTACCTGTGAGGGAGCTGTCTGTACATGTTCGATTTTCTTGGGCGTGGGATCTGGATGTGGGCTTCATACAAAGCCGGCGAGAACGCAGTTTTCCATAAAGAGCTTAATGACCACTGGAAGTTCAGTACCACAAAACACCGCATCATTGGATAAATAACTTTATTTCGGGACATACAAAATAAATATATAGCACAGTATTTATAAATAGTACTGCAACATATGTAACTAAAACAAGTGTGGCAATAGATTCATATGTAAAAATATATTCCTAATGGTCCGTTGCAGACAAACCAGACTTCTACAAATTGATTATCAGTCAGTACTAGTGTAATACATGTAATAAGCATTCTAACATGACCGACGACCAAAGAACAATAATAGCATGGTATCAATATCACTCGACCAGAGAAACAGTTTATATATTAACCACTATCGACACCTCATTCCTGATGTTATCTATTGCCATGAGGGTATGATAAGCCAGCTTTTACCTTTAATGCTAAGCTTCTAGCAAGGGAGTTACTGGTTCCAAATTTATGTCTTATTTTGGTAGGACGCGATCTGGGTCGAAACCGGGACCACCCGCACTCGACGCGGACGCTCTACCACTAGGCTAAAGTTGAGGTGGTTATATAATAATATTATTCATGTGGCTATATATACAGTCCAGTTAGTATAGTGTGAGGGTGGCGTTGTAATTTATGTGAACACAAACTATTACAACCAGCGTCCAAACAAGTAGAGAGAACATAGTAATATATAAATAGTTTACATTGAAATTATAGCTTTCTGTATTTTATAAGCCTTTATAATTGGTTATACGCCGTAATAGTGGCCTCGACCGCTGCGTCACTCTATTCTTACCCTGACTGGACTATAACATAATTATGCTTGACTGTTTACCGGTATCAACATTCATCCGATCAACTTCACGTATCAGCTTAAGTGCTGCTATTCAGTGACATCCTATGTGTTGACCAGAAGCAAAATATCTTTTTAAACCCAACTTTAAATCGCTGATTCATGACACCGTATATAATGGGATTACACCCACTGTTTGCGTAACCAATTAACAGAGTAAACATATGGAACTGACGTGGAACGTATCCTGTGTAAAATATAGATATAAGCATACTGATACAATATGGTAACCAGCATATAACAAATAATAATACCACGACAATAAGAGAAAATGCCAAGCGAATCTCCTCTCTCCGACGTAACCGCGTAGAACGTAACTTTACGGGTGTCTCTACTGGTTTAGTGTCCGTGTTACCTTCCGTAGTTTTATTCACAATACTCACAGACACAACACTTCCGGTTCCGGTGTCCATTGGTATGGTGGATTCTTGAGATTTTCTCAGACTTGACCGCCAAGTGGGGTGTAAGAGGGAAGGCTCCCTAACGATGGAATTGGTTCTTGTTCTTGGGTTAACAGAGTCATTAGAATTAACCGACCCTCTCCTTGTAGGCACTCGATTGGTGAATAACTGATTCCGTTTTCGTTTTTCCGCAATTAAAGCTGCGTTCGATTCATTTGAAGAATCGTCTGATAAAACGTCTGTATTTGAGCAACTGTCCGTGGTACCATCAATCCTGATTGAAGTTTGTATGGCTGGTCGATTATTTGATTTTCTTATTTGTATCATTTCACCAGAATCTACGAATTCCGGTGATTCACATTGCGGCATATTGTTGTTTTCCTTTGATGTCATATTTGTATCAAGTACAGCAGGCGATTCATTTACTTGCACATCACGTGCGCTTAGAGTTGACTCACGTGACGTACTAAGTTTTGAATCTGACGTCATACTTTTCGTATTTTGAACGTCACACTCACTATTTTCATTATAACATTTGGAATCGTCTGCGTCGTTTACACTGCCTAGAGTAGAGGATACGCCAGACCGATACGTTAACTTTGACTTAACTTTTCGTCTGCTTGCGCGAACACATTTAATTATATAAATATTGCAAATTGTCATGACAGTAAATGGAATGCCGAAACAACAGCCGATCATGAAGAAAGCGTATGCCATATGATTCACCCAGTCAGCGAAACAGAAGGAATGTGTATGCGTGTATGTATAACTCGACCATCCCAGAAGTGGTGGACTGGATAAAAGAAAAGCGAACGTCAAAGTTCCTGAAATGTTCGATAGATAATATTAATAATCATGCTATTAAGATTCAATGTCACTGCCAGTAGAGCTTTCATCATGTGTTAGCTAAGGGTCCAATTAAGGTTCAAGCCTCGGCCATACTGCACATTTTCACACCCATATTGGGAATAGCTTCACATACGCGTCATTGTAAATCCATGGTTACGATATTTTTTGTCACTGTTAATGACTTGTTTAAAAAACTACCGAGGGCAACTGATGTAAATTCTACAATACGTAGCCACGTTTGGATAAAACATTATTCGAACATGACCAGCGATTTCGCCTATATATAGAGGATCTTGCATGAGTGCTCATTACATACGAGTTTTATTAAACGAGTGGACAAAATGATATGACACGAGGCTTTGCCGAGTTTCATATTTTTTTTGTCGACGAGTTTAATACAACTCGTATGTAATGAGCACGAATGTAAGATTCTATTTATCACATAACCTTAGAAAACGCTCATTATTGTTCAAAAAGATGATGTACGCTGCATAGGTTTCAGCCAAAATTCAGCGGTACAATTAGCGCGACGTCATGGCGACGTTGATATTATCCTGACGTCATTGACGGATCAATGCATGGACTGGCTAACGTCACGTCAAGCTCATTTACATATTTATTGCACAGTCTGGGAGTGCCGAACGATATTTGCGGCACGGCTTTACGGCACTCCTGGACCGCAGGTTATGTGATAAATACAAATAACAAATCATAGCGTCGTATATCGGCCGATATACAATGAAAAATGACGTCACGTCGTTTTTATGACGTCATGCAGGTAAACAAGTTACGTAAACAACATAGATTTCGCAAAATAACACTGGCTCAATATATAATTCCGAGTTTAAATCACGTTAGAATCGAAATAAAATATTCAAAAGCCGTTGTATACCGGATGTTATACAATGGTTTGTCGTTCTGACGCTTGTTATTAATCACTCAGGCCTACGGCCTTCGTGGTTAATTCCTACGCGTCAGAACTCCAAACCATTGTATAACAGCCGGTATACAACGGTTTTTCATAGTTTATTTCTTAATTATAATGCATCGCTGAGTACTCATATGCCAGTTTTAAAACATTGAATGCAAGCACCACCTGTCCTGTGAGACTTAGAACATAGAGGCTATTAAGTACAGCATATGCCCACTATCTTCATATTACGAACGATTCCTTTATAACGAAGCTGCTAGCCATAGCATGCACAATACACTTTGATCGTATGACGAAAAGATTTGATACGCATTTCAAATTGGTACAATCATGATCCCACTTATAAGCTACGGTACATGTACCGTGCATAATACTATGTCATTATTAGTCCCCTACCGGTTTTTGACCGGAGGGGACTATAGGTTTGCCCTCCGTCCGTCCGTCAGTCAGTCTGTCCGTCAGTCCGTCCGTCTGTCAAAAAATCTGGATCCTGACATAACTCAAACAATTTCCAAGCTAGGTTTATGAAACTTGGTATGTGGATAGGGGGCAATAAGGGGATAATGTACGTCCAAAAATATTTAGATTCTGACAAAAATTGTGGTTGCTATGGCAACAGAAACATTGAAAAATGGCTTAAAACCGGTAGGGGACTTCTGTATTGCTTGCAATTCTTAATTACTTGTTATACTTGTTTTATCTGGTTACTCCCGCATCCCCCTTCAATATGTAACTTTCAATTAAACCATGACATACTAGTATTCTTACAAAATACAATAACAACCTTACCTGCAATCATGAAAATAGCATTTCTTGTCGTGTATATGTTTTTAAACTTTGCCGGTTTGCACACCATGAAGAACCTATTTATAGAGATGTTGCATAACGACAGAACGCTGGTTACCAAGGTGAGCATGTTTATAAAACCAACTGCCACGCATGCGCTCTCGGACAGGAACCAGTTTCCGGAGATTATGGTGTACACAGTCAAAGGCATGTTTGTTGTCGCCACCAGCAAATCTAAAACAAAAAGTATAACTGGTTAACAACAGTTATGCATATGATAGTAGGTTTGGTTAAATTTTAATTTTACACTGATACTGTGAATGGACAGGCAATTCGACGCCATACAGAAACAACGACGGCACAAGGCGCGTTGACACAATATAGGTTATAATGGCGCCCAACAGGGTTAAATATATATTTTGGTTTCACTCTCAACTCTCAATGTTAAGAGCACATGTAAACAAAACCACGCACACCTTCTGAAGTCAAAAGATGTATCCACATGGCGTGTGTCCAGATTGTTTTTATATAGTCTCATTGTACGATGCACAGTAGGGCCAGTTAGTTGGCATTCTTTTGTTCTCGCTAACAATATATGACAACTCAGCAAAATTGTGTACCGAATGTTTAGCTGACTAAAACATTCAGCAACATCTTTGCGAAGTAATGATTACAATTGCACCACTAAAGCGTTTTAATGCCGTCTCAAATATCTGAATATAACTGCGCATAACAAGTAACTATCTTCCAGTTTTATGGCTTAGCAAAATTTGTAAATGTCATTCAACAAGCTAGTATGACATCGCCTTATGACAACAGTCCACCTTACATAACATATGATCGATTGTTTTACTGAAAGAAATATTTTGCAAACATTTTCAAGCATATGTTAGTTCCTCGCGTTTCAATCTTTTAAAAATGTATATTTGCCAGACGTTTTCAAGCATGTATCTTCTCCTCACGTTCCAACCTAGTAGTTCAGCTTTGTTTTTACCATGGTTATTCAATGTGTATCCGTGCAAGCTATCGTATTACGATACTTATATAACGCTGAATTAAATCAGAATGCATGTGTCTTATTATTCAGAACAACATCAAATGCCATCAATGTATAATTTCTAATAAAGTTTACTGCACAATATGCAACATGATTGTGTACGATTGCTTGTTCATGGCATTTCAATATTTGCAAGTCATTATGTCGCATCGTTAATTTTGTGTTTATTAATTTGCGTGGATTTTGCGACATTGTGACTTCTTAGGGGTCTGAATCCTTTAATTTAAATCATTGAAGGGGCACACGTTGTAAGAATTTTCGGTGGTTGGACAATCGTGATTTGAATCCGGAAACCGATGACTATGGGGAAAAAGTAATCAAATACTGGATTGTCTCACTTGTGGTTAAAGTTGACACAAATAATATACGTACAGCTAATAGAAGGTTACATATAATACGTATACATATGAACGAGTATTCATTAAAACATAAATTACATTTTAAACTTTGATTATGGATGACAAAGTGATAATAAACACAAAACGAAGATGAGTAAAAACTGTAAATTGACTAAAGTTGTGATCAAAGATACGTCAAGTCAGTCTGAATATAAATCATGAGAATATGTTGAGTTTATGTTTATAGATGTAATATGAACTAAGGCATAGCCTGCTTGGGGATTTAATTATAGATATTGAATAACGAAATGCTCATTAACATTTGCAGATACACTGAGTAAATTACATTTGGGAGGTACAATGTAGTTGTTATATAGATATATTTATCAGCAATTATCACCATATTCACGCACCTTATTAAATGTATGAGTATTTTCTTTCTAACTTTATATTGACATTTTTCTTACAAATTTACGCAAGTGCCATGTCATCCCCTTTGTATGCGTTCATCTGTAACGCGATGCATGACAGTACGATGACGAAACGTACGACGACGAAACCAAAGCGTATGTCGTTCCGCTTTACGATAACACATGTCGTGTGATTTGGTCAGAGTTCGAATTCACTAATGGATTTGGAAATCTGAGAGAATGATACTGAAAAATGGCTGCCAATAGAATAACAAAAGTTGTTTAAAATGCGATATACGGCAGCTCATAAATTTTCTTTTATTTTTTAATGATGTTTAAAAAGATTCCGAAAACTAGAGTAGACCCCTATCTAGAAAACATTAAAAAAGGTTTTAAGTCAATCGAGACACCTCTGACAATCTCTACGAATCATCTGACCGCCATCTTGGAACTTACAGCGGCGAAAATCACAGAACGCGGCAGGCTGCCAATGTCAGTTAAATTAACTGTTTAAACCACGAAAGTACTTGTTTTAAACTAGGAAAGTCGTATTTTATACACATAATCAATGTAGTTATACAATGAACTTTAAAACGGTAGGTTCCTATCGTACTTCGTTACTTCGTACCCAATATTCGTATCAAACCACTATCGAACTGCTTTCTTGTGCAACGGACCGCTTCGGTAGCACTCGCCTAGCAAAGTGTTTAGAAACGGTATGCTATCAGCGAGCAGTGCTCGCTCGTAGCGTGTCGTTGCATAGACGCTCGGTAGCGCCTTTTGGAAACGGCTTGGTTATGTAACGGGCTCCAGGTTCGTAACCGAACAATTTATTGTAAAGTTATGCATCATAAAAACATTCCAGTACTAGATGAGCATGTTACAAATAATGTAGGACAACTGACATAGTCCGCTCAAAATAGGCTTTGTCTTAGTTCATATTATCATTTTAGTGTGACTTGTTAGTCTCCATATGACTGAATTAGTGTTGACCTCTGGGACTTTAAACAATTCTATAGTATTTAAAAATACACTTATGTTTTCTATGGTAACTAAATCGTGACATATAATAATGTATCGTATTGAATTTCTGACAAACTGTTAAAGTATCAGTTTGATATATGCGTGACTACCGGTATATCAGTGTAGCAATACCACGTGGTTTTTGACTACAGTTCCAAGTAGAAATTTGTAAACATTGAAACACGAATGTAGCCATAAGTATTTTATTTCTTCATCGATATATAAAATCTTTTTCAGCGGCTGTGCCGCTTTGTCCATTACCCTGTGAAACCGTGGAACGCGTAGGTTTCACAGGGTAATGGAAAAATCGGTAAAGCTTCTGAAAAAGATCTTTTACTTCATGGAAAGCAAATAATTTCCCCCTTAGCGTGGCGTATATTTCATAGAAATCGATGAAGAAATAAAATACGTATGTCTATTTTATTTTCCAATGTTTACAAATTTCTTCTTGTAACTGTAGCCAAAAGTCACGTGGTATTGCTACACTGTATATGATATGTCACTATTATACACTGGCAATAAGGGATTTTATGCTGACGTTGCTAATGCCACTTAAGTATGCATTGGGTAAGTTAAGAATGGTTTCAGAAATATATACGTTAAATTTGATACAGCTTTATATTCAAAATACGTCAAGGGAAATATGTGTATGGTGTAAACCCAAAGGGTCCCTGTTTTTTATCTTGCAAAACGTCCATACACAGAATCTTTAATATACAACATATTATAACTTGACACGTTTGCAGGTTCATGAATATTTAGAAAGAGTAGATCTAAATTTAGTTGTTTGCCTTTTTGAATTGAAATTGATTTTTTAATCTTTGCTTGTAAAGTTGGACATTATGCCTTGTATGTGTTTTATGTTTCCTGTGCTCGGTTGGTTCAGTTGGGCATTGTGCTTTGTATGTTTTTAATGTTTTCTGTGCTCGGCTGGTTAAATTGAGTGCTGCCTTCCCTGTCTGACTTAATATATTCGTTTTTATGTACGAGTATATGAGTTAATCGGAGAATCTTAAGACCGCGCCCCGAATGAACACATATAGTAAAAATATTAATATTCGTGTGTGTTACACTTTTTTGGGGCGGGGGCGGGGGGCACTATCCACGACGCAACATACTAACAACACTGGCCAATTATCATTTGAACTGCGGTAACATCGGGGTTCTCGTCAAATGTTTTAATTCACGAAATTTCGACAACACGAAATTGTTATTTAACCAAAATGCGCGAAATTCAATACATCTACCCATGGATATAACGTATACTTTTTATTACAGTATGTTTCCCAATTCTACTTGTCATTCTGATCACCTTGTCGCCAGGTCGTGGGAGAGAAACTAATATTATATTTCAAAACGTAGTTTACTGTGACATGTTATTGGTCGTAAATTCGTTATATTGTATTTTTTTAATCATTTGATGTTTGATATGGTACGTACACCAGCAAGCGTGTATTGTTGATAAACTAGGACTGGTTCACTGGTTAGCTTGTATTATTTCAATATGCGTGACTGTATTGAAAAATGTCATCAACCCTAGGGCAGAAAAGAGCCGTATAGTCCAGTCAGGGTAAGAATACAGTGACGCAGCGGTCGGGTCCTCTATCACAGTCGTGTAAAACCAATTATAAAGGCTTAAACAGACAGCCATAATTCCAATGCTAAACTAACAAACTATATTCGCACTACCTATTCAGACAATGGTTGTAATATTATGTGTACACATCAACGGCTACGTCGGTGTCACCAGATCCTAACTGGATTATAAATACGTTTTGGTACTTGTGGCTCCACCCTTTACCCATGCAAATCATATGTACGTATAGATGTATGATGTAAATTGTATTATATTATTTGGGTAATAAAATAACTATGGTAAAACTAGGAATTGTTTGGTACCACACTGCATTGCGGTGTTTTAAAGATAAAATTGATGCAAAGTATCAAAGTCACCCTAAAATGATTATCAGTTAACATACACGTAGACCAATAGCATAAAAAAATTATCCGAGAAACGGCATCGTCCCAAAACAAGATACAATAATACACAGGGGAACATGTTAAGAATTCATCATATTTGGTCGACCAGTGAATGTTACTGGTATTTGCATTTGCATGGAGAGAAATTTTATAAATTATTAGCCCGTGAATGGTTTAATTCGTATACTTTTAAGTATAATGATATGCTCATGTTTTGTACTTATAAATAATACAAAAGGTTTCATGCAAGGAGCGACATTTGATCCGCATTCTAAGCGCGTGAATGGTTTTATTCGTGTATTAGTTCATGTTTGTGTATTATGATACACAAACGTTTTGTACGAAATGTGATTATATAATGCTGAAAAGCATTTATATTTTATTACAACATTTTTTTTTCGTGGTATTGATTTATTTGAAGATTGTGTTTGATGTGGTTTTATTCAGTTCGTAAAATGGTACGATGATTTTATATAATATTATGTAGTTAGTGGTTGACAAAATCAAAGTCAACTTGGATACAAATAGAGACCTGACGTGACTTTAACTGTTATATAATGAAGCAGAATGTGAAATGAAGGCAATTTATGGTTTATTATATGTCAGTATGGCCATGTCATGAGCATTTTAACTCGTCATGGGTACATTTGACTCTCTTTATGTCCCGCGACATTCAATATATCGAAACTTGTAGCCATGGGTTACATTTGACTCTCTTTACAGCAAAATTCGTTATATTGGAACTTGTAGTCATGTGTAGATTTGCCTCTCTTTACAGCGAAAATCGTTATATCGGAACATATAGTCATAGGTACATTTGACACTCTTTACAGCAAAATTCGTTATATCGGAACTTGTAGTCATGGATACATTTGACTCTCTTTACAGCAAAATTAGTTATATCGGAACTTGTAGTAATGGGTACATTAGACTCTCTTTACAGCAAAATTCGTTATATTGGAACTTGTAGTCATGTGTAGATTTGCCTCTCTTTACAGCGAAAATCGTTATATCGGAACATATAGTCATAGGTACATTTGACACTCTTTACAGCGACATTCGTTATTTCGGAACATATAGTCATAGGTACATTTGACACTTTTTACAGCGACATTCGTTATATCAGAACCTGTAGCCATGGGTACATTTGATTATCTTTACAGCAAAATTCGTTATATCGGATCTTGTAGTCATAGGTACATTTGACACTTTTTACAGCGACATTCGTTATATCGGAATAAATAGTCATAGGTACATTTGACACTCTTTACAGCGACATTCGTTATATCAGAACCTGTAGTTTAACATCATGATATCGAATTGCTGCGAATGTGGTAATCTATGAATGTGAATTAGCTCGTTAGACATATTAAACTACTTGTACTGTTTTGCCTAGTACTTGTGCAAACAGGGAGCATACGTGCTACGGTTCGTGTATCAAACATCGAAGTTTAACAATAACGTACATCACCGTATTCAACTGTGAACATCTGCACATTTATTCATGTTCATTTACATGTATTTGATGCTGTACATATATGTGTTTATCGTGAGAAAGCCCTCATTATAATTGATAAACTCTGTATCTTGATTCACACAAACTCTTTAAAATAGCGCAGAATAAATTATCATAGCAAGTAATATACAGCATTTACGATTTTTGTGAAAATACATTTTTCTGACGATTTCGCACTTTTAAAAGACATATATTAGTTATTTACATACGATAATTATTATTCATACAATAAAGACGTCAGTTTACTCCAGTAATGGCCTACCCGACTCAGATACCATCGTTTTGTATTGTAATTGATCGCTGAATAGACATCTCTGGTGTTTATTATTCTAAAACCGACCGTGTGATTTACATATTGTACATAACGCTGAGTATAGTTAATTCATCCACAAGTGTCAATTTGTAGGTTATGATGAGCAAAACTCGTTCAATCGAAACATGTTGCGATTTTTATCGTTTAATCTTTGTAATAAATTTAAATTCACACGCGTGAATATTGTGAATACAATATATATATATAGTAGGGTCGTTGTTCGCACTGTAAAATATACGTACATGTATGCAATCAGTTTCATTTCTGTGGTTAAGATATCTAATCCAGTGTGGACAAACCACACGGTACATGCCGTAATATACAAGTATGGCTAAGAAGAAAGACCTGTCAATACAAAAATAAAAAAGTCTCGAAAAAATTGGTCAAAGGTTAAATTACTTAAGGTTGTTTTTAACATTTCGTTTACATATTTTACTTGGGTTCTTAGCCAAAAATGACGTCATATACCACGTGATATATCCACACTGTAATCGGTAGCCAGACTAAATTGTCACGATGAATTTGGGAAAAGTAGACACCGAACTTAAAAAGCATTCTGACACATGAACCGACTACAACAATCGTGTTTTCCTTTATCATGATTTATATGGCATTGATGTATGGTAAAGGATGTAGTGATCATTCGTACAGGATTGTACGCAAACGGAGAGGCAACGAAAAACATAAACAAAAACGCCAATACTTTCGTTTGCGTTTATTATCCGTTTCTTTTCGGCAAATGCGTTACTTGGCATTTCAAACAGGTGGTTATTTTAAGGTGTCTTACACTCTTTTCGGTTAAAGAAAAATGTATGCTAGATTGATCTTTGGTGTGATGTGAACTTTACCAGTTTGCAGTTAAGCGACATTAAAAGCGCCACCTGGCGGGAAGCGATCTTTAAGCGCTCTGTTGAGGAACGCATGTTGTATTTTTGTTAATTGAATGACCTACAACAGGTTTCTAACTGTAATGAGTAAGGGAGGAAATAAATATCCCAGCTATGCCTAAATAAAAAAAACAAAAATGAAATATACTGTAAAATGATAATGCCGTTTTGTCACAGACGTGCCTTCTGTAAATGTTGATGTGGGATTGAACCAATTAGGCTTTGAACCGGTAGATATGAATGGTAACCTTTACATGAAAGAAACTGTCCTTCCTGTAATGCATTTGTTGAAGATGAGTGTCATGTGGCGCTTAATTGCAGTGTATATGATGACATACGTATTAATCTTATACAAAGAACTACAGAAGTCTGTGATAGATTTTATAATTTGTCAGACAATGATACACTGGCCTTGATATTTACTCATATAAAGAATAAATAGTACATACAATTATTATATCCGCTGTAATTAAGGGGGGGGTCATTCGTTCAGATATGATGGGGTTCAGGTGACATCTATACCTGACGCACAACATTATTATCTACGAGGAGCGTTATTATTTATAGATTATTATTTCTGTAGTTCATAGATTGACATTTTTGCTGAGCAGTGCCTTTGAGTGAAAATTGCCGCAGTTTGGTGATAATTCCCCCACGGGCTTTGACCTACTGGGAATCTATCACCGAACGGGGCTATTATCACCTAAAGGCACTTGGCAGTCATTTATATTGTTGTTGTTTTCTTTTAAGCAGGCAGGCCTCGCCCGTATGAATTTCCGGTGGAGGGGATAATTAAAAAAAAGCATATAAATCATTTTAAGCAGGCAATAATCAGACATATTTATACATTTTCGTATGGTCAAATTGTATGCAATATGCTTAAAATAGACGTCTAATTGTCTGTAACACTTGAGTTATTGAATGAAAACCTTGTCATATAGAAACGCATTTTCATAGTTGCAGAATTGTCTACATGATGTTATGTATTTTGCTACAAAGTTCCACCAAATGCTCTTTGTGACATTTTCACAGTGTATAAAAGAGTCAACATAACGGTTATTGCACATAAAGTCTCCCAATAGGTCATACAGTTATGGGAAGTTACAGGTATTTTTGCTCACAATAAGTCATACAAGTTAGCATCGCAAGAAATGATACAGTGGTGAGGCTGTCAGGCTGTTATGCTGTTGGGCAGCAAAGTTCACGCGGCATGGCTGTTAGGTTGTTAGGCAACCAAGCTCACGCTACTAGAAGGCTGTTCAAACTGCTAGGATGTTAGTACTCTAGGCTGCCAAGTTTACCCTGATAGGCTATTAGACTGCTAAGTTTACCTTACTAGGCTATAATACTGCTAAGTTTATCCTACTAGGCTATTAGACTGCTAAGTTTACCCTACTAGGCTATAATACTGCTAAGTTTACCCTACTAGGCTATTAGACTGCTTTCTGCTAAGATCACGTTGCTAGGCTGTTATGCTGTCAAGTTCACGCTGCTAGGCTGCTAGACTGCTAGGCTACCAAGGTCACATACATTGCTAGGCTATTAAGCTGCTAGGCTGCCAAGTTCATGCTGCCAGGCTGATAGACTGCTAAATTACCAAGTTCACGCTACTAGGCTATAATGCTGCTAGGCTACCAAGGTCACATTGCTAGGCTATTAAGCTGCTATGCTGCCAAGTTCATGCTGCCAGGCTGTTAGACTGCTAGGTTACCAAGTTCACGGTACTAGGCTGTTGGGCTGCTAGACTGCCAAGTTCATGTTGCTAGGCTGTAAGGCTACTAAGCAGCTAAGTTAACGTTGCTAGGCTGTAAGGCTGCTAGGCTGCCTTGTTCATGTTGTTAAGCTGTTAGGCCGCCAAGTTCACGTTGCTAGGCTGTAAGGCTGCAGGGCTGTCAAGTTCAAGTTGCTAGGCTGCTAGGCCGCCAAGTTCACGTTGCTAGGCTGTTAGGCTGCTATGGTGCCAAGTTCACGTTGCTAGGCTGCTAGGCTGTCAAGTTCACGTTGTTAGTCTGGTAGGCTGCTAGGCCGTCAAGTACACGCTGCTCGGCTGTTAGGCTCCTAGGCTGCCAATTTCACGTTGTTAGTCTGTTAGGCCGCCAAGTTCACGTTGCTAGGCTGCTAGGCTGTTAGGCTGCTATGGTGCCAAGTTCACGTTGCTAGGCTGCTAGGCTGTCAAGTTCACGTTGTTAGTCTGGTAGGCTGCTAGGCCGTCAAGTACACGCTGCTCGGCTGTTAGGCTCCTAGGCTGCCAATTTCACGTTGCTAGGCTGTTAGGCTACTAGACTGTCAAGTTCACGATGCTAGCCTGTTAGGCTGCTAGGCTGCCAAGTTTACGCTACTAGGCTGTTATGCTGCTAGGTCGCCAAGTTTACGCTACTAGGCTGTTATGCTACTAGGCCGCCAAGTTCACGCTGTTATACTCTTAAGAGGCTATGCTGACAAGTTCGCGATACTAGCATGTTAGGCTGCTAGGCTGCCACATTCACGCTGCTAGGGTGTTAGACTGCTAGGTTGCTAGATAGTCAAATTCATGCTGCTAGGCTGTAGGGCTGCTAGGCTGTCATGTTAACACACAAACTGAACTATGGCTCCCGTTGGCTACGTATGTATGAAGAAAACGTTTATTAAACTCTACTCGGTGTATATAGTTTTACGATTCCGAAATACAAGGCCATCAAAACTATATAAAGAAGATGCTATCATAAAAACCTATTCTTCTCGAACTGGACAATGTTATCTTCGCACTATCACTGTATTGATAAAATATACATTCAGACGTGTGAATAAAACCAGGGATCCCCTGCCTGGATGACGTTTTAGAGTTCACTTGGTTGATTTGGTTTTCATCGAGTGACCTCACAATGAAGGTGCGTCAAAGCACTATAATAATACCTCATTAGCGAAAAACGAGAACAGTCAATAAACATTGAATACATATATAAATATGTAAGGCTATACGAAAATATATCTATGCTTAGAGTTCTTGTGCAAGTAGCTTTGCGGTTTTATGTATACTAAGGTCCAATGCGATCATCTATAATATATATTGACTTACTTGGGGATTCAATCCTTATATATTGAATAACAAAATGCTCATTAATAGTTGCAGATGCACTGAGTTAATTACATTTGGGAGGTAGTTGTTAAATGTAAATAATTATCAGCAATTAGTTCAAATAGTCTGAATTTTAAGTAGAAAATAGCGCTAAATTAGCCCTCCTGCTTTTCCCCTTAATTTCCATTTTAAATTGATTCTTCTGTTGAACTTTGTCCAAAGTTTATATTTTAGATACTGTAGAAAAGTGCCGCATTCAACATATCATACTAGTATCGGATTGAATATACTATTGGATCTCAGAGGATCTAGTAGCCTTGAATGGTATGATAAAATATCACAGAAACCTCTAGTGTATCCCTATCGCACAGTCATGGGTATTTTACTCATTCTCATCTTGATTAATGTAGTTAGTTTCCCCCAGAAATCAGAAGAACCAATGCTTGTTTCCCCCTAGAAATCAAATATCCGTTTCCCCTAGAAATCAGAAGAATTAATAATCGTTTTCCCCAAGAAATCAGTAAAAAATCTCATTTGTCTAAAAAAAATCAGAACACAACTCGCAGCCACTATAAATCAGAAGCACTAAACCTCGTTTGATAATTATACATAACGTTGTTGCCGTCTATCTAAGAAACACTTTTTAAAATTGATTAAACCTGTATTCTAAACCTATATACATGTATATAGCAGACAAGTGCGTATCGCTTCAGTTACCCAAAGGGGTCCTATTTTTGTTTCAGAACAATAAGCCGCATGATAGACATAGACATAAACAAAGTTTGGTGTAGCCTTAATACATGAAAAACACAACACATCAACACATGTTTAAGATCTATATCACGGTCCATTGATAATCGTGAACGGATGCAATTTCTACTTTCCCATGAGTGATCCCACATTATCTAAAGCAAATACGGTCGAACATTGATTTAACACAAAAACGGCTTGTTTTCTTTTTAAAGATCTATTAAACCGATTGTTAAGAGGGGGTCATATTAGTAAAACAGCCGTTTTATATCAACTAATTGGTTCGCTGACTAATTTATGTTGATGAATAAGATGGACGAAATGTAGCGGTGTATAAAATATTCAATTACATTAGATTTGTGGTATGAGGCAAATGAATGTTTCAATTGTTATTGAGTTGTTTGAGTCGTTTGTCCTTAAAATGTTTATGTATCGTGCAAGTGGATGTGAAACTGGGCAGATACATATATTGAACTTCAAATCCCAGACATCGAACGAAATGATATATTCATTGTATTCAAAACTAAGTTAGTTTAAATTGATAAAAAATAATCTAAGAAACCTACACTGATCTATACAAACAGCTTTTTAGGAAGCTATGTATACTCTCGTCACCCGTTATCGTTCTAGAAAGTATTTTTTGGAGTCACCTGAAGACCGTTAACCAAACAAAGCGCCTTATAGCTCTTTCCTACTTAAGTAGTTTATACGTACTAATTTATTTAAGGTCGATTGTGAAACAAGTTTTTCTAACTTATATTAATCACTCTCGACACCTCATTCCTGATGTTATCCACCACACAAGGGTATGAGAGAAGAGAGGCCAGTTTTTTTATGCTGAGCGCCTAGCAAATGAATTACTGTTACCTTGCTGACTGGTATGACGCGAGATCCATGGTCTCAATATTGCCTAGCGCTCACTGAAATTTCGGACAGTTCTGATTTCTTCGGTAAATAAACTATTACAATTCGACAAAGACCGATGTTATCCGCATGGAATAATGGAATTAGTCTGGTTCACGACATTCTTACAAAATGCATCTTTTTGGATTTTTTTTGAAATAGTAAACCATCGAGAACAGGTCACGTGCTCCTCCGTGGACTTTTTACTTTATGCTATCCAATACACCTGCTCGCTCAAGGCTCGCAGGTAATAACCAATCGGACACGGTAGGAATAAGATGTAATACAAAGTCATGCTAGGATGTAAATGTAGTTACGTCAATACAATATGTAGTCCCTTGAATTGTTACCATTAAAATTGAAATCAAGAAAATTAACGATTTTAGGCTCAAAGCAGGTTTACATACAAATTACCAAAGTTGTATATTTTACTCGTTTTTCTACCCGGTACATTTGTAATGTATGGAAATTAACTGTATTGTAAAATCAACCAGCCTGAGCACCAGATGATGTTTTTTCCATAAGATTTATATGAACATTTAAAGGAATATTTACATGTCAAATATTTACATTAATTTATCAATTACCATGCAAATTACTATAATATGTTCACCGCGATTAATATTATCAAGTCTTAAATGTATTCAAACACAATGTACATAGTTTAATTTATTAGGTGAAAAGTGGTTTACGTTTTTTATGTAAATGAAGCATCATTATCACCCATGGTCAAGTATATAATATGATGGTAATATGATGGTAATGGCGACAGTGTAACAGTTTAAATACGCTCTTACCCCTTAGACCTTTATTGCTAACCTAATGACGTTCAGCTCCACACGACTGTGATAATGATCAAAACTGTTCGTGTGAAGTATTTGTGTATTGCTTTTACTCTATCCTTGCCACCTTGATACCCCATATTGGTGATGATGTGAGCCGCGAGGCTGCGAGGCTGCGAGGCTGAGAAGTTGTCAGGCTGCATGGCTGCGAAACTGCGAGACTGCGAGGTTGCGAGGATGCGAAACCGCGAGGCTGGGAGGCTGTTCGTCGCTTTAGAATTTAGAAGGATGAAGGATAGTGAATACCATCCAGTTGATTAGGCTCACATGATATTTTAGATTGGGTAAACCAAACTGTGTTGCATCTTAAAATAAAATCTTTAATATTATTATGTTCTGGGAGCAACCCCAGTTTTCTTGAAGAGTCAGGACCTCTGCTGCCATTGCTTAAAGTCTCTTTCGAATGACTGTCAATAAAATTTCGTATTGGGGCGGGCTAGGACTAAACCGACACATTATCGGACAAAGCGTAATCACGGGTTATGGAGCTACTCCAACTGTATTGTCACAATCTTAATCACAGTTAGTCTGTTTCAGCAACAAAAAATAACATGTTGCATGCCCTAGATTAAAATCGGAATCGGTAGCTCCGTGGTAGAGCGTCCGCTTCAAGTGCGGAAAGTCCGGGTTCGGACCGCGTCATATCATCTTAATGGTGATCATTTACCTCCGTATGAGTAAATTATCTCAATAATGGTCCCTTACGACCCGCATTCGGAAAAAAGGAATGAAACGCAATGAAACAAATATTGATAAGCGAGAATAGAAACACAATTATATTTAAAGATAATCATTCACACGTTGAATTATTGATTAAATTCCGGTGCTTAATAAAATGCTATAGCAAGATTGCAATAAAAAGTCAAGTAATTTTAAGATATGGAAAATACCATAACTCACATTCACAATTACGTAATTTACATGTATGGCAATTATTCCTCAACATGGCTAAAGTTTGCAAATATAAATCAAGAACTATATTGCCATGGCTACCAAGAAAAATAAACATTACTTTCAAGACGGTTATACTGAATGTCGCCGAAAACAAATATTTGCCGAAAACATTTTTTTAAACCGAATGCCGAAAACAAACGATGTAGTGTGTATTATGTCGTGTTTTTCTTTCTTTTGAATCTTTATTGGGTATGTTAGTATTGATTTCAATACAATCGTACGCGAAATTTGGACTTATTTGATTAGTTTCTCATCGTTTTATTAATTTTTTCCCTTATGCTGGTAATTTCAATTGAAACTACAGAGTTAATCTCTTTTTTCACGAATGATTAGTCTTACATTTCCCTTTCAAACTAATTAAATGTGGATGGAAGAGCTTGTGGCAAAACATGGATGTACGTATATCGTTGACTTAGAATGAGACGGTCGTAAAAAGCACTTGTAAGACTTATGTATATTTGTAATCTGCATCACAAGGCGCTTCATTTTGCTGGTGAGAAATTTAACATCACTTCCAACCCGTCATCAGTGTTTACTTCTGTTGGTATTCGTCACTCGGTGGCTTATTCGTCGGGTTATACCGTGTGACTTAATCCTTGACATTTATAAAAGTAAAATCTAAATCCTGTTTGCCATGAAAAACAGAAAGTGGGCGTAATTTTGCACAGCAGTTGTTATGAGACTAATCGGCTTTCGTAAACAATAGTTGTGTTTCTTTCTGTAGCAGACACGCATAGTATTGTTGTGTATGGTTTAATAACGTTAAAACCTTACAGTGCGAACAGAACAAAATGGATTTGTTTACCCTCGCCGCCGGGAGAATCCATATGGGCGAGCTTTCACTATATTCAGCTTATATTCAGTGCGAACATAATTTATCATTTTGTTTTATAGTAACGGCGGAAAAGAGTGCAATAACTAAAATACTGTACTCGAACAATGTGTGAAAACTGTAATGATGAACTTGACGTGCCTTGTTTACCTCGCCCTCAGTTAAACTATTATACAAAATACATACACAACAAACACTTGGATATCGATTTAATCATTTGTCTTTTACTTATTTAAGTGTAATTACCATCCAATCCACGTTTTAAAATTTCCAATATATAATTGTAATTATTTATATTCGTTATGAGTGAAGTTTATTAAAGGCACCCTTTGGTGTGTTTACATCAATGTCTTTCTTGTTATAGATGGTGAGCTTGCCTTTCGTCATGACTCAATGACAGATAACCCAATCATAGTGTGCCTGTATTAGCTAACGTTATAATTTTAAGATATAAGACGTATACCACCACGTTTGATAATACTGGCGCTAGAAAAACCACGAAGTCCTAAATACTGGAAATACAATAAAACCTCGTTATGTCGAACATCACTATCACGAGTATCCGGCATATCTCGAGCAAACTTCAAAGTCCCGGCGAATTAGCTCTTTGCTGCATATTAATTTACCCCTTTAAGACGAGGATCATTATTACGAGCAGTCGGTCTATCTCGAGCACAGGTGATGGTCCATTCAATAATTTTCATCGATAATTAATTTCTTTATCTCTAGGTTATCATCCGAGCGAAATTTCACATATCCGATGCTTAAACGTCGAGCTCCGTACAACGGAGCTATACCGTTATAGCGGAGTACCAATTTGACGCAGCATAAAACCACAACCTTATACCACCGAGCCGGATGCTCTCATTGCGATTACATTTTTTTTCAGATGTGCGTGAAGTTGGCAGTCTGGCAGTGTAACATGCTAACAGTTTGAACTTGGCTGCTCGTCTGCCATAATTAGGCATATGTTTTTTGTTAATGATGACTGAGTCGAGGATGAGTTTTTACAGTTATCAATTATGTTTTAAACCACCTTATTGATCATACCAATTATAATGTATTACATACTTTAATTGTATGTACTATAACTGATGTCCGGGTGATTAACCTTTAATTAACATATGTTTTTGTGATCACCTTGTTTAAATAGTGTAGACACAATACTGCCACCCAATGATGGAAGAACTTGAGAATTTGTGTTCTTTTACGTGCCTGATTTAAAGCATCATACAGGCGATATATGTCGTTTAAATTGCGCCGAAAATACTGTTAGTAACGTTCGTTATGTTAGTTGGGAAATACTGAAAAGCGTTTGTTTTTATCCGACTGAGTGCGGAATCGGACCCACAATATTCGGATCAGCAGTCAGTAGGCACTTGTACACCTATACAATTATGAGAAGAGTGTTAAATCGTACCAACCTGCAGTAGATAGCCCCAGAATGAACATGTTTGTCACATTACGTAACAGACGTGTCCGGAGTACTACGATCCACAACGAAGTATTGCCGACAACGCTGACCGTAATGATAATAATCAGTACGAGTGTTTCGATAACTTTCGAGGCCATCGGAATGTCTTCGACATCTTCCGTTAATGTTCCGTTATCTGCCGACATCAGTTTTTGTTATGTAATCCAGTGGTGTTTTGTAACGTACAACGAACTGCTTTCTTCATATATCAGTGTTATAACAAAAGATCCAATCAAAGCGACACAGCCAGGATGTCCTTTTAAATAAATTCATAAAAAAATATCTAAACTTCAATCTGTGGTTTTGTAAACTGTCAAATTATTAACTACACCTGTGTTAATGATACCTCAATTAAGCGTATGTCTTAAGCAATTATGATATGTATGTCCTACCAAAGCACACCAATAACGTTGTCCTTTTAAATAAATTCATAAAAAAATATCTAAACCTCAATCTGTGATTTTGTAAATTAATCATACCAATTCTCGAAAATATTATCTCGATTATAATTATTAACTACAGTCAAACCTGTGTGAGTGATAACTCAATTAAGCGACCGCCTGTCGTAAGCAATTATGATGTGTATGTCCAATGTCTTGTTGCTCAACACAGATTCGAGTTTTAATATTCGAGACACTATCTGGTGGCATCCGGTATCATTCGAAGTACATCGAATACATCAAATACTATATCCAAAAAATATCACTTCTTTTTTGTTGAAGCGAATAACTTGAAGGTAACTATGAACAATTAATAATATAATTAAATACTTCATACTTTATTAATTCATCAACTTCTATTCCGGTTAATGTTGAATTTTCCAACTGAGCGTTATTTATTTAGCGTCACAATTAATTATCATTCCTCGAAATTTACTCGAAAGTTCACGTGCGCTAGTTCTGATTGACCTTTTAATTACCATTAACACAATAAGTAATAACATTATATCATTAATCATTATCATTAATTGTTAATTGTTAGAGTCAATTAAACGCGACGAATTTAATATCCAATATCATCGCAAATCCCGTACAAGTGTTCATTACATGCGTGCACCAATGCGTGATAAATTCATAACTGAAAATATTGCGATATTTAATCCTTTATCTATGCATTATCTATACGTTTAAATACTATGCAGTTACATTCAATAGTAACGTCGGATAGACTTTTTTCAAATATTTAGTATATAACCGATACGAAAGTCACGGTTATTTAGTTATTCAACAAGCACGGTTACTTCGTCACTAGTCGGTGTAACATTGCTGCAGCGTTCGCTACACTATCAGCTTTAATTTCCTAGCTTACTAGGTTTGGCGTCACACTAACAACATCACAAAGTTATCTTCATCAGTTCGTACACATGTCGCTTATAACAAAATCTAGTCACCCTTTAAGTCATAATAACCGTGCACACGCTAAATATGAACCGACTAATTGACTAGCATTCACTAACACAATGCGACAAAACGTTGAATTGCCTACTTGCCGTGTACGTACGCATGATGCGAAAAACTTGATGGTATTAAACTTAAATAATGAAATCTTTAAATATATTTTTCTAACCGACTTCACAATTATGATGAAGAAAGGATGGTTAACTATAAATTTACATTCAACATTTTACGCACCACTGTACATTTGTATCAAACAGTGATGAATGCGACTAGCTAGTATTTTATTGTATCATAACAAGACATCGTATGTATAATATACGTGAAAAGTTTACAAAATACTACTAGTCATATCTACGGAGTCCCGAAACCGACGTCTCAGCATAGTATAATCAAAGCACTGAAAGCACAGACAACTCAACGTAGTATAATCAAAGCACTGAAAGCCTGAAAGCACAGAAAACTCAACATAGTATAATCAAAGCACTGAAAGCATAGAAAACTCAACGTAGTATAATCAAAGCACTGAAGGCACAGAAAGAACAGAAAACTCAACGTAGTATAATCAAAGCACTGAAAGCACAGAAAGAACAGAAAACTCAACGTAGTATTATATACGTGATAAATTCATTTATATCAATTGTGTGCGCCAGGTGTCGGCTGCAACTTTTTGTGCTCTGTGATTTTGGATTAAAATCAACAGAATTACTGCAGTGATTCATGTGGAATTTGCTGTGAATGTTTATGGAAGTATTCTTTTTGTATTTATGTATTTTTGGTCTAGTATATATTTGTGAATTTTGTGATATTTGGAGTTTTATGATAATATTTTTGAATATCTACCTGAAATCATAAAAGTGTATTTGCCTCAGGCATAAAATGGGTCATTGTATACCAGGGATTATACAATATAATAGGTATAGCCTTTGTGAGATTAGGAAATTATCACATGCAAAACCTGATTCTCATGTATTTACAACAATAAAACAGTTAGGAATATTGAAGTTCAGGGGTACTAGAGGGGGTCAATATAAACGAACATTGGATCTGAATGAAGGTGTAAATTTACAAAACATTCAAACACTCCCCCAAGAAATAACTACTGTAATGCCAATTTCATCTCTTAAAACAGATTCTAAAACCGAAAATGAACAAAAACATCATGATCTGAAGAAGATCAAATTTGAATCTATCACTGTATGCAAAGGTCAAACTTATATTAATGTGTGTTGTATAAACCCAAGGTCAGTCAAAAACAAGAGTCTTGCCCTTTCAGATTATATATCATCTAATGATTATGATATTGTTGCTGTGACTGAAACATGGCTAGGGGTCCTTCCGACAAATGCATTGCGAAGCTTGTTCCAAGTGGCTACAAACTCAAGCATGTCCCTCGTTGTGGACGCGGTGGAGGAGTAGCAGTTGTGTACAAAACCACTCTTAACCTCCAGCTTCTTACTTCTACCAATGATAAAGATTTACCACTTTTGAACACATGGAATGCATTGTAACCATTAAGAACTATTCTCTGCGTTTGGCTGTGGTGTATAGGCCACCCCCTAATCGTAAAAACGGTCTTAAGACATGTACTTTCCTGGAAAATGAGTGGCCATCATTTCTGGCCAAACTTGTAACTACAGAAAGTAACATCATTATTAATGGGGATGTAAACATCCACCTTGACACCCTTTCAAACCCAGAGTCTGCCAAGTTCACCAGTGTACTTGAATCTTGCGGCATGCAGCAGCTTGTAACTGGGGCAATTCATGTGGCTGGACACACA
The DNA here is from genome assembly GCA_947247005.1 of Spisula solida. Taxonomy (NCBI): domain Eukaryota; kingdom Metazoa; phylum Mollusca; class Bivalvia; order Venerida; family Mactridae; genus Spisula; species Spisula solida. The sequence goes on from OX365957.1 coordinate 21,290,183, forward strand.
TTGGATGTGGTTATCACCAGAGACACTGACACTACTGTTTCACAAGTTGAAATATCGGACCCTGGACTCCCTGATAACAGTGGAAAGACGTCACGTGACCATTTTGCAGTAGTATTTAAAGCATGCGCTGCTAAACCTGCTCCTGTGAGAAAAACTGTGAATTTTAGAAAGCTAAAATCAATTGATGTCAATGAATTCAAAAAAGACATTGAATCATCAGATGTTTTGAAAAGCGGGCTGCACATTTCCGATGTTGATGAACTTGTTGAGGTGTATACCCATGGACAGTCATCACTCATTGACAAACATGCTCCCCTCAAATCTAAAACCATTGTTTTAAGACCTTCTTGTCCTTGGTACACTGAAGATCTACATGACGCCAAACATCTGAGGCGTAAACTTGAGCGAAAATGACGAACCACTAAATTAACGATAGATCATGAAATATATAGAAATCAATGTTCGGCAGTCAACAAATTGCTAAAACATTCTAAAGTAACATTTTATGCAGATAAGGTAGAGGCATGTGGTCGCGATCAGAAAGAGTTGTTTAAGATAACTAAACATCTGATGGGCGATGCTAAGGAAGTGGTGTTACCATCTAATAAATCGGCCAAGTTGCTTGCACAGGACTTCAGTGACTTCTTCATCAACAAAATTGAAGACATACGAACTGAAATTGCCTCCACTACTCAGTTAACCCAACATGGTGACACTGCTGAATTCGACACATCTTTTCGAGAAGAGCAACTTAGTTTTCTCCGACTTCAGAAGGAGAAATCCGGAAACTGATAAATAGATCACCTAGTAAATCATGTGAGCTTGACCCAATCCCAACATGGTTGTTGAAGGATTGTTTAAATGAACTACTGCCAATATTAACACGACTATTCAATGCATCACTTGAAAATGCTTATGTACCCACGGCTTTAAAAACTCCAGAATAAGACCACTGATAAAGAAGCCAGGCCTTGATCAAAATGTAATGAAAAATTACAGACCGGTGTCAAACTTACCTTTCATTTCCAAAGTTCTTGAGAAGGTAGTCGATGCTCAACTAGATGAGCACTTAACACTGTACAATCTCCATGAAGAACGCCAGTCGGCATATAGAAAATTCCATTCTACTGAAACGGCTTTACATCGAGTGCAAAATGACATCCTTTGTTCTCTAGACCAGAATAAAGCTACTGTCCTCGCCATGCTTGATTTATCAGCAGCATTTGATACCATTGATCACACCACCCTCCTACGCCGACTTGAAAATCATTTTGGTATAGTAGGCAAACCATTGGAGTGGATGAAATCCTATCTGTGTGACCGTTACCAGACTGTTTGAATTGATGGTGAACTTTCGGAACCAGTACTGATGAATTATAGCGTACCTCAGGGCTCTGTGCTTGGTCCCAAAAACTACATCATGTATACAAAACCAGTGGGTGCAATCTGCAGAAAGCATCAACTGCAACGTTACATCATTTCTACGCTGATGACTCCCAGTTGTATATGGCATTCCAGCCGAAGGATTGCGTTTCACGCGATGAGACACTGCAACGAATTGAAGCATGTCTGAAGGATATATTGCTCTGGATGAAGAACAATTTGTTGAAACTTAATGCAGACAAAACAGAGGTAATCCTGTTTGTTCCGAAACGGAATACCAATGCTGCCGAGAATATCACAGTGAAAGTTGGTGACGCTGTGTTCAGCCCATCATCAGTGGTGAGAAACCTTGGTGCCATGTTGGATTCACACCTGAATATGGATAAACATGTAAACTCTGTCTCCAGGTCTTGTTTCATGCAGATCCGACAAATAGGTCAAATCAGACAATATTTGACAGTTGATGCAACAAAATCCCTCATAAATTCTTTAGTAACATCAAGACTGGATTATTGCAACTCATTACTGTGCGGCTCCCCAAAAACCATTTTGAACCAACTACAGAATATTCAAAATACAGCTGCCCGCCTCATCGCACGGATACCGCGATACAACCACATCACTCCTGTGCTGAAGGATCTTCACTGGTTACATGTACAATACAGAGTGGAGTACATGGTATTGAGCACTACGTGGAAAGTCCCCAGGCTACATCAGAAGTATGTTGGAAATATATACTCCACAAAGACAGCTTAGGTCACAAAATGACTCTATTCTTCTAGTTGTGCCGAGGATGAGGACTGTATATCGTACGGTGATCGATGTTTCATGGCTGCAGCACCGAATGCACTGCCAACAGCACTCAGAGATAGTAAAACACTACCATCATTCAAGAAAGCGCTAAAACGCACTGTTTTACCAAAGCATATTCTGGCTGATGATTAGTTTGACTTTTAAGGGTCTCCTAAAAGGTAGTACATGTATACCTTTGGAGACGGTTTCTTGTAGCAGTGGTATGTGACGCTGTTCTTGAAACACTAGTACAGTAGTTAATAAATCGGGGGTCTCCTGCCTCCTTTGGAGTTAGTTTCGCGTGGCGGTGGTATGTGACGCTGCTCTTGAAACACCCATTTTAGGGGGTATTTGAGGGAGGATTTTAGCCTTAAACTTTAATATATATATATATACATTTGTTGTTATGTTTGCATGCATATATCTTAACCATGTCTTAAATGTGATTGTAAAGCACTTTTGAACGTGTAATTACATGATAAAAGTGCTATATAAATATGGTATAATATATAATATAGTATAATCAAAGCACTGAAAGTACAGAAAGAACAGAAAACTCAACGTAGTATAATCAAAGCACTGAAAGCCCCGAAAGAACAGAAAACTCAACGTAGTATAATCAAAGCACTGAAAGCACAGAAAGAACAGAAAACTCAACGTAGTATAATCAAAGCACTGAAAGAACTAAAAGCACAGAAAACTCAACGTAGTATAATCAAAGGACTGAAAGCATAGAAAGAACAGAAAACTCAACGTAGTATAATCAAAGCACTGAAAGCATACAAAGAACAGAAAACTCAACGTAGTATAATCAAAGCACTGAAAGCATACAAAGAACAGAAAACTCAACGTAGTATAATCAAAGCACTGAAAGCATACAAAGAACAGAAAACTCAACGTAGTATAATCAAAGCACTGAACGCATAGAAAGAACAGAAAACTCAACGTAGTATAATCAAAGCACTGAAAGCATACAAAGAACAGAAAATTCAACGTAGTATAATCAAAGCACTGAAAGCATAGAAAGAACAGAAAACTCAACATAGTATAATCAAAGCACTGAAAGCATACAAAGAACAGAAAACTCAACGTAGTATAATCAAAGCACTGAAAGCACAGAAAAAGACCAGTGTTTCCACGTATACGAGTGGTAGTACGTACATTAGTAGTAATCATACTTTCAGATCCTAAAGGCAAGAATGGAAATATTTTGAGTGTACTAATACTAGGACATGAATGGATAGTAAATTGTATATTATGTTATGTCAGTAATGTCAGAGTCCCGCTTGGAATGACCACATATTACTGTTCGAATCGAATATGTTCCTTATCAGCACTGTTATTGCATTTAATTGGTTTGAATGAAATACTAAGTCGCAAAAAGGAAATTAAATTTTATTGTATAAAATCGAAAAAATGACCTTAACATATATACGTACATTGGTCAGAAACATAAACTATTTATTATTTTGTATGCACTTTGAAGTTGTGTCAAAATGACCCGGTAGAAGTTCCGTAGTTATACAAATATCACTTTTCGTATCAGATTACAGACATAACGTATATATTGCTTACTATCATTTTTACTGACTTGTGTGTAAGATTTCAAAATGTAGATTCCGATGAAGTATAAGGTAAGCCCAAGGTTTCTTTCTATTTCAATCGTAGCGTATCTAATTAATCCATAGCTCGTACGATATTCGAACGAGGAGTCAACAATGTTTAGAATCCTACCGGTTTCTATACAATCGTAGCGTCTGCACGATCACAGCTCGTATGGTCCCCATACGATATATAGAGGATGCAATTGTTCGATGGTAGGGAGCTCACTCAGTCTTACAGATTACGGTGCTCGTTTGTCATATGGAGACTGCAGGTCAATCGTACGATAGTGTTTCGAAACCGAGAACACAATGTCACAAATTAGACTCGGTATAGGAAAAAGCAAATGCAAGTGAAAAAATTGATATGCATTAACTAACTTCTGTTTCACGCGGGGAACTATTTAATTCTTGAATAAATAACCATTGTTGTTAAATATACAAAATGAAAATAGGATTCGGAATATCCGTGTCGAAACACGAAGCTCTATTAATATACCTGAAACAGGGTGAATTTGCATCTGATCCACTGACTGGAAAGTACATTAGGATTGAAAGCTAGTGCTATTCTAGTTGGCATCGCGTGTATATTAATGTTAATCATTGATGAGCTTTGTTATTAATTTTATAAATTTAATTAGATTGTATTAACTATTCACTGTATTTATACTTGTCTCCAGATAATTCTAGGGTACATGTGACTTCTCCTCCATTAATCAGGCTGGACATACCACGCAGTATGTGACGTCATTTTTAATTCATTAAAATCGGTCAAATAATAAAATAAGAAGAGAAGAGAGCATATCCAACGATATACAGGGTGTTAAAAAAGTTTGTTCTCATAATTTAAATTCATATTACGTGTTATTTGAGCTATGTACACAGTAGACAACTTTAATTTCTTACTCTAATAGCTTCATTTAATGCCAGAAAGATTAGAACAATGGAAAACCACTCTGGAATTTAAACTGAAAATGTGATAGTCTTCTGAGGTCTGAAAAATGAACTATTTATAGTAAAGTATTGAGAACGAACTTTCTTAACACCCTGTACATGATAATGTTGCATTTTCGACCAATGCCTCAAATTTGACGTGTATGTCATGGCAGTTACAGCAACAATGCTGAGGATGTTATTCTGTATCATTTCAACAGTAATTGGTGGACATTTAAAAAGTATGCAGAAAAAAACTTACAATTTTCAATTAGGGTCGTCGTTCCGGAATGACGTTGTATGATTGATGGTCAGTGTAAACAACATCGCTCAGCATTCTAACATGCACGTGCAGACAGTCTATCACATGCGTCACAATATTAAATCTTCCACAATGTAATTAAAACAACGCCATTTCACACCAAGTTACATAAATCTATTTCGAAAACGATAGCCTAATTTCATAAAAATGCAATGAACAGTTTTTGAGATAATTATAAGAATATACATGATGCATACTACTGGACATCGCCGCAAGCCATACGTCAACGGCATCATAATGACGTAACTTCCGTGGCACTAACTCCTCCTGAAAATCCCATCTTGTTCTTCTCATTAGACTCCTCAATGCATGCAGCCATTCACCCGTCCTTTAAAAATGTGCAACCCAACCGATACTCACTATCTGCATGTTAAACTTGTCATCAAGTGCCGAGCATAGCCTTTATTTGCCAGTCAGCTTTCTGCTGAAATATGGCAGGCATACTCGTATGTGTGCCTCCACCCGGATTTGAACCCAGTTCGTCCGATTAAACGGCAAGCGCGCTAACCACTGATGAGCTATGGAAATCTAACTCTACACACAACGGTCGCATTGTTATACGTACAAGACAACAGGTAACGGTATCATTAAAGGGACAGGCCCAGAAACTGGAGTGTCTTGGTTTGCATACCACAAAATTGCGTTTATCACTTGTAAAACCAACTATTAGCGAAAAGTCAAAGAAGAATTTGACTTAAAAATTTACTCTATAACGCGTGCTTCGATAGTTTGTATATCGGTTGAAAAATTGACCACACAGTCACTGAGGTGCAGTTTGTTTTTAATAAATATTTCATTAATTCTGCTGTTATAATAATAATAATAAAGACTTTATTTTACGAGGGAAACTCATTTGACAATTATATTAAAAGGCAATCTTCCATGAGATCCTCGACAATAAACAGTTGAACAATAACGCAAGTACATAAAAGAAAAGAGCATAATAGCAATTTCGGCCAATATGACGTCCACAATATCATAATTTCATATATAATTGGGGAATTCCATAAAAAAGTTTCATTGTAAATCTGATTACATAATCAGAAACTAGAGAGCTCTGTCTTTAATTTGATATCAATATTGTAAAAATCCGTCCATAAAAAAGAAAATAAACCCATAGGGTCGTGAAATCACTTTCTTTTTTCTTGTTTAGAATAGCATTGTCGTTTCTATTGAATGCATCAGTGATTGACTGGACACCGTGGTATACATTTCATGGTACAACTTTTTAACTGGTTGATCAATTTCGATGGGAATCTGCATGGAGGTAGTTCAAACGATGTGGTCTATGAATGTAGTTACTTTATGAAAATATCGATAGCCAATTTTTGTTTTTGATACCATGAAAATCTGACCACTTTAGTACAAATAATGCACCTTTCTAAGATAACATGAATTTCATAAAAATAAACGTTATTTTCACTATTTATCAATGATACAATTACCTGTGATCAAGACGACTGAAGAAAACGTCTCAACACGTAGATCGTTATCGTTACCCCCCCCCCCCCCCCCGATATTTGCCCCGTATGTCGGTCTAGAAATGGCAACGGATACCGTTGGTATTGATAAATAGATTGTTACAGAGCCCGAAGCCGCCGGTGTTTCGATCTTGTGCGAAGTCATAGAGAAACAATATATATTCTTAATGCAACCTGAACCGCCTTTAGGCTGCTATGTGAATCCGCATTCAAGTAGTTCCAGAAACTGTCAACATTCCCAATACTGCTACATATGTTTCACCAAAGTTTCTAAAAATAGCTATACAGGCGGGACATTTGATGAACACGTCATTTTCATATTACGAAACAAGTCCGATATGGCCTCGGCGGAGTGATTTTCTGCAAAAATATCGATTTAATGAACGGTTTCACAATAATTGTTGATCTTAGAATAAACAAATGTTGCTGATTGAATTAAATCAGTTTAAAAATTTGGAGAAACATATGAAGCAGTATTTGGGAATGTTGACAGTTTCTGGAACTACTTGAATGCGGATTCACATAGCAGCCTAAAGGCGGTTCAGGTTGTATTAAGAAATTGGCAATGGTAGTATAGAGAGGCAATCGCCTCTCAAAAATGGTTCCCCTTTAAGTTTTGTATTCCACGAATTTACAACCCCACGAAATTGCATTTTATCAAAATCCTCGAAATTAAATACCCACGAAAACAATTCATTTTACAGGAATGCATATACATGTAAATATACTATAGAGAATGACATTTTATAGTTTGATATTGCATAATGTATTTTATTGACAATTAATCACACTCATTGTAAATACTTATTTTCATAAATTTTATATATATATTTTATGAGCAACATTTGAACATAGAAATACACGTGTAGACCTTCTCATCTTCAGCCGATGATAGCTTGTGTCTGGCATGCATTTGAAGCTGAAAAAAGAAATAACATTGTCACCACGTTGAGATATAACTTCATTTATTAATTATTTCCCAATTGGTTCAGACAGTCACTGTAAGGTAATATCACAGGTAACTGTATCACTAATAAAGAGTAAAAAAGTGTTGATACTTTTTATAATAAACTATTTTTGTTTACTCTTTATCAATGATACAGTTACTTGTGGGTAATATATGCTAATTTAAAAAACCATGGTGTGTGTCATTCACGGTGAAAGTAATAAAAGTAGTTCACTCAGATCTCACTAATGCGCATATTAGTATGATTTGGTAATTTTGATTATTGGTGATAGCATTGTTATAGTGCAGAAATAGAAGCATACAAAGATGACAGTAATTTCGGGAAGTATCGAAATATTTTCGCTATGATTTTCGCATTATTTGCCAAAACATTCAATATGTGAATGTTCATGTATGTGGGTAGTGGGTGGCATTAATGGGATTCTAAAATCTCTTGTTATTACTAGTAGTTCATAATTAAGGTACATAGGGAAGTTTAAGCATGACCAATTGATTAACTCTACAACTTTCAAAGGTCAACATAATTGACAGTAAAAGAGAACGTGTATTTTCTACAAAACATTTTTGATCCGTTTACATTCACTTCAGTTCAGTCAGTAAACTTCTTCCCAGGAAAATAAATTTTAACCCCAGTCATACAGTGCTTGCAGCGCTTTGATTTTCCAGGACACATATAGGAGTAATACCCGTCTCAATTACTCAAAAACCGAAAGAAAAAAAACTATACGAAACATTATTTAAGTACCTCAACATTCCTAAAAATATATATGCAATTCCAACACAATCAGCGGTTTCAGCTACATACACACAAAGGAAACCACGGGGTGCATGCATTACATGAAAACACAACTACGGCTGAATAACAAATAAGCCTTCCGAGGAAGAAAATAGTGCTTTGGTTACACTAAGTCTTGATATGTTGTCAAATGCTGACTATTGGCTATATTAGAATCAAAGTAATGCATATGTACCTGTGTTTGATCCATGATTAAATAACTACGCATCCTAACTCGTGACTGTGCTTTATTCTACGATAAAACACAGGTACATATTCATTATTTCTTAATTTATGAAGTTGGAAGAAGTTACTGAACAGACTTACGACAACAATCCACTCCAATATCACGTGAATGTGAACAGTAACGGCCATTCCATGTTGGAGAACATTGACCAAGGTTGGTTTCCAATCCATTACATCCTAGGCTGGTCATGACAATATCCACTGTGCTATTGCCTGCCCCAAAATGTGCTCGAGTGTACGCTAAGGCATTCTCACTAAAAACAGAAAAGCTAATGCATAAATTATGTATGTGATTGATGGACACAGTCTGCCTAAAATCTGGTATAACAATAACACGTTGATACTCTGATGCCATGTCCGAGTAGACGAGGTAAGAGCGGTTGCTCATTGGGGTGTTGTTGAATCGATTCAAGCAATGATGCAAACTCGTTAAAATTGGTGGTCTAGTTTATTATCTTAATTGGTATTCGGTGAGTTTGGCAATTCTGGAACAAGTTGGCCCAAACTAAGGATAAAGAAAGCAACATTGAATTGTTCTCTCGCTATCAACTGGTTACTCTTCCGCATGTGGATGACATACTAGTAATCGTTGCCAATGTGACGGTAGAGAATCATATGCCCAACCCAAGACTCAAACCCGGTCATATACAGTAACCGGCCTCTAGCGTTCTACTTCTACGGGTGGGCTTACAAGATGTCGTCGTCTTTGTGTTACTTGTATATAAAATATTTGAAATGAATTAAGTAAGACATATCTTACGGATGTTGAAATTTCAAAATCCTGCATATAACCACAGCGTCAGCCCGATCAAAATGATCGTCACAAATTGTCGACCATCTTCCATCGTGTAAAATTTCAACTCGTCCGGAATGAGTGTTTTTACCATCGACTAGACGTAACGTCTCTGAATCTGGTTTTTAAAATACAAAAAACACAATGTGTAAAGTATTTGAACGAATACATTGAAAACCAGTCTCAAAGGAAAACCAACTATTTTGGCATTACTGAACCTAATACTTCTAAAATAAGGAAAAAATGAAAACAATGAAGAGTTATTTGTTTAAAACAATAGTCACTTTTCTCAAAATGCGAACAGTTACGATTTTGATACAGTTCTATATCACGCAAAACTAATTCCAAACACTGCCTCTACAAAACACAGCTTTAACATTCCAGGTATGGACACAATTCCTTTAGCACTTTGCTTCATAATGATTACATTTTTGAACTTTGTTAAATTATGGAAAATATGAAAACTAGTTTTTTTTGTGGGGGTCAACATATCAGATTTTCCTTTAGACTAGCTCATTTGTTCTTACTCGGTTTTATGTAATAGGTTATCAACTCCTCCATTAGCCACATAGCTTTTGCCAGCGTTGTAGTTATTTTCTATTAGCGCGTGGGAAGTTTAAGCTGGGTTCACACTATGAGTTCACACTACGAACGTTGTGAATCGTTTTGGAACGTTTCCCAGCGCTTAACAGCGTTTGACAGCGGTAACTAGCGCTTAAAACGTTTGTCTGCGTAGTAGCTATTTATTATCGGCGTATGTGAACTTTAACCAACGCAGGTTAGCGTATGTGTAGCGGTCCCTAACTTAGTCCGACTTAGACCAACGAGTTGCCAAACGCCAGGATCCGTTGTACAAAGTTTACCTGAGTTACTGAAACGTTATGGAAAGTTCGTCTGCGCTAATCACTTGCGTTGCTTTCGCGTTGGCCTACGTTGGACAAACGTTCATTTGCGCTGAGGAAAGTCGCTTGCGCCAGCCCTTGCGTTACTATCGCGTTCATTGCGTCGGATACCCGTTGGACTCCGCTAGATTAACGTTCGACTCAATTCATTATCACCACCAGCGTTTCAGCAGACGTTTGCCAACTGAGTTAAACTTAAGCAAACTTTAATCAACTTAATTCAGCGTTCAGGAACGTTTACAAACGGAGCACAACTTACATCAGCGTTTATTTCCAAACGTCGACAAAGTTTTAGCATATTAAAAAGATTCAACCATCACAACGCCCCTGCTTATATTAATTAAATATTAAAGGGCCTTGGCGCCGGCTGCTCAAATAGCCATGTTTTCAAAACACCGAGTATTCTAAAGCAGGAGAGTTTTTAGTGGAACAATGTGTGTTACCTCCACGACAGTTGACATACACGTCATCACCATGGTCACATGACGTGGCTGGCCAATCACCGGCACAGTGTCCTATAGTATCCTCGACTCCGTTACATTGTAGATTGGACACAATAATCTCACCGAGTCCTTGTGAATAACTGGCTGCTGATCGCCAATAGGCTGAGGTTCTACAACGAGATTATTATTCAAATTGCTGTATAAAATAGAATTAATTGAAATTTAAATTCTAAAGGTCAGTAAAAAAAGCACATATTTGTGTCCGAGCTGTTTCATGGCTAGAATGTGTTGAGGCCGGATTGTTTATTGAAACTAATAATTTGTACAGTACATGGCGACACGGCGGACATAATAAACATAGCATTACGATGTGCAATATTTTCCCGTGGAGTTAATCAACAAATACGCATTAAATAAAGTGAATATATCAGGACATGGCGGCACTTGCATTGCAAATCTTGCTCGTCCACCCTATCTCCTTAAATATATTCAATATATGCCCGAAGGCGTGGTTTCGTGACGACAACGAATGGAACCGACGATGTACTAGATATTGACACATCGTGCAGGAAATAGAAATAACTGATATATCTTGTAATATCAGGCGAAAATAATATCAGGAAATTCATATAAGTATTCTTCGTCCAATGAGCATCCGGCATCCGGTATAACCAGTGTCAAAAGCGTGGATATTTCATACGCTGTTCTGATAATAACGACCACAATAATAGTCCGGCGCAGTTATTTCCAAACTAAAAACTTACGGCATGTTTTCAAATCCAAGCATCCGGCAGACCACGTTCAGATCAAGTCGGTCAAAACCTCGGCTGCAAATTGTACCATAAATGCCGTTATGTAGAACTTCAACTCTTCCTGAACTCGTGCTGTTACGTCCACCCACTAATCTAATTGGCATCCCTAAAATTACAGTACATTGCATATATATATACTTGTAAATTGTAATTGATCTTACGACTGGTTCGATGAAAGACCGACTATGAAATTAAGATAACAAAAAGGAAATATTGAGGGAAGTATAGTACGGCAAAACATCAAGTGAAATAATTTGAGCACAATGCAAGGCTACTAAGTTAACGCTGCTGAGCTGTTGATTAGGCTGCTAAGTTAACGCTGCTAGCCTGTTAGGCTACTAAGTTAACACTGCTGAGCTGTTAGGCTGCTAAGTTAACGCTGCTAGTCTGTTAGGCTACTATGTTAACGTTGCTAGGATGTTAGGCAGCTAAGTTAACGTTGCTAGCCTGTTAAGCTACTAAGTTAACGCTGCTGAGCTGTTAGGCTGCTAAGTTAACGCTGCTGAGCTGTTAGGCTGCTAAGTTAACGCTGCTAGCCTGTTAAGCTGCTAAGTTAACGCTGCTAGTCTGTGAGGCTACTAAGTTAACGTTGCTAGGCTGTAAGGCTGCTAAGTTAACGCTGCTAGTCTGTTAGGCTACTATGTTAACGTTGCTAGGATGTTAGGCAGCTAAGTTAACGTTGCTAGCCTGTTAAGCTACTAAGTTAACGCTGCTGAGCTGTTAGGCTGCTAAGTTAACGCTGCTGAGCTGTTAGGCTGCTAAGTTAACGCTGCTAGCCTGTTAAGCTACTAAGTTAACGCTGCTGAGCTGTTAGGCTGCTAAGTTAACGCTGCTGAGCTGTTAGGCTGCTAAGTTAACGCTGCTAGTATGTTAGGGTGCTAAGTTAACGCTGCTAGTCTGTAAGGCTGCTAAATGAACGCTGCTAGTCTGTTAGGCTGCTAAGTTAACGCTGCTAGTATGTGAGGCTACTAAGTTAACGTTGCTAGGCTGTAAGGCTGCTAAGTTAACGCTGCTAGTCTGTAAGGCTGCTAAGTTAACGCTGCTAGTCTGTAAGGATGCTAAATGAACGCTGCTAGTCTGTTAGGCTGCTAAGTTAACGCTACTGAGCTGTTAGGCTGCTAAGTTAACGCTGCTAGTTTGTTAGGCTGCTAAGTTAACGCTGCTAGTCTGTAAGGATGCTAAATGAACGCTGCTAGTCTGTTAGGCTGCTAAGTTAACGCTACTGAGCTGTTAGGCTGCTAAGTTAACGCTGCTAGTCTGTTAGGCTGCTAAGTTAACGTTGCTATGTTGTAAGGCTGCTAATTAAACACATCTAGGCTATTAGGCCGCTAAGTTAACGCTGTTAGACTGTTTGGCTTTTTAGTTAACGCTGCTAGGCTGTCGGACTGTTATGCTGCTAAGTTAACGCTGCTATGCTGTCAGGCAGTTAGGCTGCTAAGTTAACGTTGCTAGGCTGTCAGGCTGTTAGGGCTACTAAGTTAACGCTGCTGAGCTGTTAGGCTGTTAAGGTAACGCTGCTAGGCTGTTAGGCTGCTAAGTTAACGCTGCTAGTCTGTTAGGAAACTAAGTTAACGTTGCTAGGCTGTAAGGCTGCTAAGTGAACGCTGCTAGTATGTTAGGCTACTAAGTTAACGCTGCTAGTCTGTTAGGTTGCTAAGTTAACGCTGCTAGTCTGTTAGGCTGCTAAGTTAACGCTGCTAGTCTGTTAGGCTACTAAGTTAACGCTGCTAGTCTGTTAGGCAACTAAGTTAACGCTGCTAGTATGTTAGGCTTTTAAGTTAATTCTGCTAGTCTGTTAGGCTACTAAGTTAACGCTGCTAGTCTGTTAGGCTGCTAAGTTAACGTTGCTAGGCTGTGAGGCTGCTAAGTTAACACTTCTATGCTATTAGGCTGCTAGGTTAACGCTGTTAGACTGTTGTTTGGCATCTTAGTTAACGCTGATTGGCTGTCGGCCTGTTTGGCTGCTAAGTTAACGCTGCTAGGTTGTCAGGCTGTTAGACTGTCAGGCTGTTAGACTGCTAAGTTGACGCTGCTAGGCTGTCGGACTGTTGGGCTGCTATGTTTACGCTGCTATATGCTATTAGACAGCTAAGTTAATGTTGCTATGCTGTTAGGCTGCTAAGTTCGCGCTGGTAGGGTGTTAGGTTTCTGAGTTCGCGCTGCTAGGGTGCTAAAGTCACATTCTTAATTTAGAGAGTCACAAAAAAGGTTGGATCTCCATTTTTAAAAGTTTTGGTACATTGAATGAGTTATGTTCTTACGTCCGTCACAGTTCACTCCTACATCATGTGTATGCGCTGTTGTCCGTGTTGATGGCCACCAAGTAGCACCACAATGTCCAATATCACTCTCCCCACCGTTACATTGTAAGTCATTCACAATGACCTCTCCCATACCCTGCCCATAATATGAACCTTTCATGTAAAATGACCGCGAACTGAAAAAAAACAGACATCAAAGTTAATGGGCAGTTAGATCAGAATTTTGAAGTCCATAGTTATTGCTTACTTAAGCTAACATGGCATACCAATACAGTGAAACCTCTCAAGAACAGCCCGCAATAAGGCAATTATCTCTTTCAAGCAACATTATCACTTTTTCCAGAAGTAACCAATAACATTTATTTATGTAAGCTCCCTGGTAATCACTTTATGAGCTCTGTTTGATGATGCAAGTAATGACAAACACATGGGTATGATTGAAATTTGTCATTTAATATATAAATGACGAATATCACATAAAACAATTATGTAATAACAAATGACTAATTACATTATATTTGTACTATACATTTTTATCCCACCAGATCAATAACATCAGTACGACAAACAAACGTTGTGTTTCCCCGAAGGGTGTGGCTCTAGGGAGATTTCACTGATAACCTAGGCAAAACAACACCAAATCTTAAGTTATGATATCTAAAGGACCGATTGCGAAATCGTGTTCGCAGGAATTGGCCAGTGGCCGATTCAATTTATTTGGCAAATGGAAGCTAGCTTCACAAACCAGCGGCCAATTCGTTTTTTGCTGAATCTGCAATTGCAAACTGGAGGCTGTAGCAGCAAATGTAATACAGGATCGACAAGACAAAGGCGAACTGGCAGCTAAGGCAATGGCGAACTGACAGGTAAGGCAACTGCGAACTGGCAGCTAAGGCAATGGCAAACTGGCAGGTAAGGCAATGGCGATCTGGCAGCTAAGGCAACTGCGAACTGGCTGCTAAGGCAACTGCGAACTGGCAGCTAAGGCAATGGCGAACTTGCAGGTAAGGCAATGGCGATCTGGCAGCTAAGGCAACTGCGAACTGGCTGCTAAGGCAATGGCGAACAGGCAGCTAAGGCAATGGCGAACTGGCTGCTAAGGCAATGGCGAACTGGCAGCTAAGGCAACTGCGAACTGGCTGCTAAGGCAACTGCGAACTGGCAGCTAAGGCAATGGCGAACTGGCTGCTAAGGCAACTGCGAACTGGCAGCTAAGGCAATGGCGAACAGGCAGCTAAGGCAACTGCGAACTGGCTGCTAAGGCAATGGCGAACAGGCAACTAAGGCAATGGCGAACTGGCTGCTAAGGTGCTAAGGCAATGGCGAACTGGCAGCTAAGGCAACTGCGAACTGGTAAGTAGCTTTTTCTGTTCGCGGTTTCAGATTCGATCGTAGGGAAAATATCGATTTGGCAGCTACCCTCCAGTTTGCAGTTGCCGATTTGATCCAGATTTCAAAACTGATGCCGTGTGGCTTAAGCATAAATGATATAGCAAACAAATGGAGATTCTAGATTGTTTTACAGGAGGTGGGCTGTCACTCACTTGAATTCATAACCTAACATCCGGCAGATGACAGCAAGATCATGATTATCGAAACGATTATCACCGATTGTTCCCCAATGTCCACCATGGTAGACTTCTACTCGACCAGACTGTTCCGATATACCGTCCACTAATCGTATCTGCGTTACTTTAAGACATAAGATAGCATTAAAATTAATTATACCCCACTACCATTCGTAGGGGGGGGGGGGCTATATAGGAGTCACTTTGTCAGTCGATCGGTCGGTCTTTTGAAGAAATATCGAGCTGTTGTAAATTTTAGATACAATGTAACACATTTTGAAAATAAGAGCAGAACTATTATCATGGGATCGAAACCACCTATCACTTTATACAGCGTGTAAACTATTATATACATGTAGTATCATTACAGTCCAGGACGTTTTGATGGATTTGTTTCAATGTATTGTGGTTTTGTTTAATAAAATTGATACATCATTTTTAAGTGTATTATACAAAAAAATAGTTACCTCCAGCACAATTAACACCGACGTCATACTTATGTGAGCATTGGGAGTATGGTAGACCAGTCACCACCCAGTTATCTGAAGGACACGCAGAAATGTCGGATTCTGAACCATCACATTTGAGGCCCGAGACAATGATTTGGTTATAACCTTCGCCGTAATATGCACCAGAGTAAGCGATTGCATTCCTGTTGGAAAGAAATTCGTTATGAACGACATACGAGTTCCACTTGGAAAGTATAAATCATGTAAACTTACTCATATGAAATTAACATAGGTTTCGTTTTATTGTATTAAGGGATATATGACGCCATAAAGCTAAAATACGTATTTGTGGTCACATGATCATGTGCTTTGCGCTGTTGTCAAGGACACATTATGAACAGTTCAGAAATTCTTCACTATGTGAAAGATTATAACATATTTGAATGCTTAAGATAGCTACATTTTTTACCTGTCCACTAAGCATGTCCAGTAGTACAATACAGTAACATTATATAGGACACAGTCCACTAAAATGCTGTTGGCAAATTTACATTTAAATTGGCATATTTTGTTGGTGGCCAATATGCAGCATTTAAAAATGACCCAAGGTTATACATTCGTTCTGTTCATAATTTGTGTCGGGGTACGGTATACAGTCAGGACTCGATATAACGACACCCGATATACTGACAAATTCATTATACTGACACCATATTTGGGGACAAAAGTATTAAAACGCTCTTTGTATCAATTCAGTATATTGACATATTCGTTACAACGACATTTTTCTTGGAAACGAACAGCGTCGTTATATCGAGTTCTGACTGTACATGAGTGACGTACGTATTGTTTACTCCGAGCATACGACAGATCACTCGAGCATCACGATTGTCAAACTCTCGATATCCACACACCGTCCCCCACTTCCCCCCATGATACACCTCTACACGTCCTGATGTATTTGTTGGACCATTAGCTAACCGAACCATCGTACCTGGTCAAATAAAATATAGGAAAATAGCAGAGGCAGTGCGGATATACCACATGCTTTGTGACCTAAGTTTTGGCTAAGAACGCATGCAAAAATGTGTCAAATAAATGTTTTTGTTATTCTTTGGCCATTTTTACGAGACAAAATGCCTTCTTGAATACATTCTTGAATGTTTGGGATCTTCTAATATACCCTTTACAATTTTATCTCCCCCCTCAATTACTTCTTAAAAGTTGTTGGCGGCTTCGTTTATCAATAAATCGGTGAAATATCGACCGCCGTAACAGCCATGCAGGGTCTTTGTCCAAGAATGATTTAAATATATATAAACCTTTCGCAGTTACAATTTGCACACTAAGATTGTTCCAGTCGTTAGTTATACGCTGTGAAAATGAACGCTGCAAACATCATAGTGTCTTAATTATTATAGACTCCAGTAGCAATTCAGTCGACGGGGTTTGAAATTCAAACCGCATTTTAAAACTCCGTGATTTTACGTATGTTCAAAGTGTGTTTGATCAATGTGTTGTATTTTTTTTTATAATTATATCAATCTACAAATATAGACTTCATACCCCCACAATTGACGCCAGCATCATTTGTATGGTCACAGGTCTGTGGTAGCCATGTCCCTTTACATAGTTTTATATCAGTTTCCGTACCGAAGCAGTTTAATGAAGAAATGATCGCCCCACCAGATCCTTGTCCGAAATGTGAATGTGTGTATGCCCGGGCGACACCTCTGTATACATAATATAACAAAACATGCAAGTGAAATTCGGCGTGGCTTTACAATGTTACGCTGTATGGCACGGCTAATATCTGGTTCACAAATCCTATCTGATAGGATGGTGTACTCTGGTTCAATTTGGCTGGAGGTCGGACGGACATCAGTCTGTCATAGAGTAATTCTGAGTCACATTTGAAATATGCAATGCTAGTCATCGACCGACGTCATCACGATGCCAAGAAATCGGATACACATCGGAATAGGCATTTCCGAATTCTGGTTAATGTTTTCTTAATGTTCATCTCCTTATGGTTAAACGGGAATAACTTAGTTTCTCATCAAGCTGTTGTTAGTTGTTATATTGCGGTCGATTCATCCCACGTACACTTCCACAAGGAACCAGCAACTTCTCGATATATGAAGGACAATGTTGCCGAAAAGGTTTGTAATTCACGAATTTACCACCCCACGAAAATGCATTTTTATCAAAATCCACGAAAATAATAAATGTATCAATGTGATGGTACAGTATTTCAACTTACAGATTAGAAAGTCCTAGACTGTTACAGACCACCTTTGCATCATCGTCGTCAAAACGTCCGTCACAAATAGAATGCCATTCTCCCTATAATGTAAGTTGTTAAAAGTGAAATAATAATACAAAAGGGCCAAAATGGTCCTATAAATCGCTCACCTGTGTTCTTGCCATTTTAAATGAATTAAAACTTTAAAGTCACCTTAATGTTTATAATAGAAGATAAATAGTTATTGTGTGTTTTCAGAAGGCCATACATGTATACTGTATCGAATGTTATAAAAGTCCTATTGCAGTTTACAAATGCATCTACATGTATATGTAGTAGTATTAGGTTATGTATAGTCTGGCTACCCGACTAGATAATATATTGTTTTCGATCAATTATCATAATTTCATTTTCCATTTTAGCTAGATTTTATTTTGGACTTTATTATCTCCTATGTTTGAGGGTGCCAAGAATATAATTTCAGGAAATAAGCGTAGACTGAAGAGTTGTCTTCTTTAATTAAACATCGGGTATGTATAGACAGACTATGTTACGTACATTGAACAAGAATTCAACTCTTCCAGAGTGGGAGTCGTCTCCATCCATAAGTCGTAGCTGAGTACCTGCAATATAAACAGTCGTAGCTGAGTACCTACAATATAAACAGTCGTAGCTGAGTACCTACAATATAAAGAGTCGTAGCTGAGTACCTGCAATATAAAGAGTCGTAGCTGAGTACCTACAATATAAACAGTCGTAGCTGAGTACCTACAATATAAACAGTCGTAGCTGAGTACCTGCAATATAAACAGTCGTAGCTGAGTACCTACAATATAAACAGAGGTATAATAGAACAACTGTGTGTACAAGTAACTGATTCTTTTACATTTTATCAAAAACTTATTTGTCGAAGTTTGTTGGAAAAAAGAAACTTTCTCATCAAATTGCAGCAATTCAATCCATGGATAAATAAACTCAGTACATCTACTGATTTTCTTTTGGTTTGTTGACTCGCCTAAAATAACAACAGGGTATTGTTTTACTAACATTGCGTAAATATACATATAAATTAATGAAACTTGGTCACAATGTGAACCTCTATGAAATCTAGGTCATGTTCGCAACTGGGTCACCTGGGGTCAGAAACTAGGTCACAAGGTCACATTTAAGAAAAACCTTGGTCACATTTTCTACCTAATTTTTATGACACTTGGTCACAATGTTTATACATATACATAAATACGAAACGACAATGCGAAAATGTAAAAATGCGAAAATGTCAACTTTGTCGTGTTTTCGGATTGTTACATTTTCGCCACGAAAAAGCAAAGATATGACAGATGTAAGGCGAAAACACGAGACATAATTATTAGGTGCCGTATTGTCGCCCTTTATCTGTCGTATTTTGGCTTTTTCGCTACAACAATGCGAAAATACAACAAAGCAATGTTACGACAAAGTCGACATTTCCGCATTGTTACATTT
Organism: Spisula solida; assembly: GCA_947247005.1. Lineage (NCBI taxonomy): Eukaryota > Metazoa > Mollusca > Bivalvia > Venerida > Mactridae > Spisula > Spisula solida. The sequence continues at coordinate 21,309,641 of OX365957.1, forward strand.
CCGCATTTTCGCTTTGTTTTGGCGAAAATGCGAAAATACGACATGGCATGAATCAGCCACCATACATATAATATTTTACAAACATTGAGAATGACGCAGAGCGTGCGTTTTTAACTGTACTGAGTATACACGTAATGACTTACTTTCACAACTAACGCCGACATCGGAATCATGACCCCAGTTTGCAGCGACATTCCATTTAGTAGACGTTGTGCACTGGCTTATATCGGTCTCTTCACCATGGCAGTTCATGTTTTCAAGTAAAACGGATCCTTGTCGATGTACAAACATCGTGGCCCCGTTATCAAAATATTTCGCAACGCTGAAAGTGGAAAAACATGCTTCTATAATTAGGTCACAAATCGACCGGACGCCTGACGATGTCCGTGTAGCCGATGTCTTGGTATCTTGCAAACGCCGGCAAATGCATGATTTTTTTGTATCAAAAGATACCTAGATTACTCTGACCTCCGCCCGGTGACCGCCCGAGGTCCATCCGGCCTCCAGACCGATTACACCATAGTACACCGCCCGATGATCGGACACCGACCGGACTGAGTTCATGACATGATTGTTAGGAATATCAATACTACAGGTGGACATTTAAATAGTTTGCACATACTGGTGTGTAGCATTCGAACTTATCCTTAAAGGCGCCATCGCCTAGCAATGCCAAGTACGCCATGCATTAGACCACTCGACTATCGCACAACCCCGAAGTTGTTTTAATAACCAGAATCATTGACAACGTGCATCACACAAAGAAATGTTTTTCTTTGATACTCGTTGCTATAACGCAATTTCATAACATTGTATAATGAACGGGCTCGTAATACTACCTTAATAATTATTAAAAAATTGTTTCACAATCGACCTAAAATAAATATATTTTAGTATAAACTATTTACAACCTTAATCAAAGTGGATTGATACTACGTAATTGAGTGAACCAGGAAATAGATCATTTTACAGTATTTTACTAGGGTTTTTCAAATTGGAATGCAAGTGATGCTATGCGTTTCTTGTTTCAATGTTTTTTTACAAAGCTTTATTATAAAGATCATTGTATTAGCTTTAAATTGATACCTCACATTTAAAAATCCGTTCTGTGTAGCTGTAGCAATACGTCAATTAACACTGTCTACTCGTGTATACTAATGCTTAAATGATTGGGAAAATGTCACTTTTTTCTTACCAAATTCGGTCCCATTTAAGAATCGTTGTTTTCTAAATGCGGAAGCAGATACAATATTTAAAATAACTTGTATGATGAAATGGTGTCATGTAATGTCTTATTCATCAACTATTTAATAGCAAGTGAGGCAGTTATCGACCCCTTAACGCGGTTTTTATAAAAAGAACATTTTATGTTTACTTTATAGACAAAAGTTAAATTCATTTCATAATGTTAACGTGAATTGGTTATTTTAGACTAATGAAAACGATTGTAACATGTTCTGCTAGGGCTGTGTATTACGTTTAAATGGAAGCAGTACGTCTGCTAATATCGACCCTTGGCGTCAATTATCGACCCCCTGTTTTCTTTTTTAAAAATAAATTGTGCAGCAGACAGAAACAGTTTGCTTGTTGTATGTATTTCGTAAGCTTATTGATCAGAAGTAAAAATTGTTCAATAAGTATAATGTGTAGTTAATTTGTAAACAACAGTACAAGTTCCATGCATTCAATGTATCACAATACTCTAAATTGGAAATTTATTGACCTCACAAATTTACATTATTTTATATTTACATAATTCAATTGACATAAGCAGTCATAAACAACATAATTACTGTAATACAAGATCAGTGGATATCCATCAACGGTTAAATTCCCATTTCCAACAACCAAAAAAAGAAAAATCACCCGAGCACTAGGCTAGCATATACGACACGAACACAAACGTAGCCTTTGTGTTGTGTGTTTCATCAGAAATGAAGTAAAATCACGAGCTCTTAAACCTTTTGAGAAGTGCAAATTAAATCAATTCTACTAGCTTTATTAAAATGTAGACGTGTGCCCCCTTTCAAATCAACATACTTTACGTCACATAAGCTTAACTAAGAATCACAGGGCCATTTAGATTAATCTAATGCTGACCAATCACAATTGACCATAATCATAACTCTTATATGCAAGATCATCCCAAAATATTTGTATTTTTGGGTTTGAGATGAGAAACTATTATTGTTTTATTAGTCGTTCATAATTTGTTGGAGACAACTAATGCTCAGATGACAACGATATCGTTTTAACAAGCTTAACTAGTCGTTGGTTTTTTATTTTAGAGGGGGTCGATAATAGCAGAACACGCAAAATGTATTCTGCAATTATCGACCCCCCATTTGACCTTGACAATGAATGCCTGGAACTATAAAAAGGCTGTCAGATGAATGCTGTTCCCCTATACTGTAGAAATTTGCGTTGCATGCATGGACTGCATGCTCTTAAGTAGTAAAACCTTGTATTTTAAATAGTCACCTTCTTAACGGATGACGTAAAAATCGACCATAAAAATTCTTCAAACTCGCCCACCCTCTGTTTATAATTTAAAACAACGAGGGCGCAAAATTTGTGACGTAAGCATTATAGGCTATGACGTCACCTATCAATTGTCTATGTATTTATTGTTTAAAGAAAACTTTATAGGGAGGGTCGATAATAGACGGGGGTCGGTATTAGCCTCACTTGCTAGTTTAAGAAATTTAAAAGTGGTGTAATTTTATTTGAAAATGAACCTCTTGCACGCCATCCAAATACCGCAACATACTAGAAAAGGGTTGAGAAAAGCAAGTATTTTTGGAAACTTGTGAGTATTCACAATTAGGCAAGTAGCTCAATGTGTTGGCACATCATTAGGAGCTATTTATACAATTATCAAGCATATTACAAAAATTAGGTCGATAAGTATAGTTTGGGTACCCTATCTGCTCTGAGACGCCAACACATATGCCCTTGCAAACTGTCCACAAAATGGTTAAAACCAGTTTCTAGATAAAAAAAAGTCGACCGTTTGCAAATGTAGTGGCAACGAACAAGACAGAACAAAAGTATGCATTGCAAAACGCACATTGGACGCCAGTAGAAATGTACACTTTTTTTCCATACAAACCAAAATTCTACCATTAAATTTGATGTATAAAATGGACAATGGGTAAATGCCATGCTTAAAAAAAGAAATTGAAGACATTAATGGCATGTAAGAGAGTATTTGAAACCTTACCTATCAGTGTACCCCAGCATCCTGCAGACAACTTTCGCTTCATTATAATCAAAATAAACGTTTGTAACAGTGACCCATTCTCCATCAACAAAGAATTCAACCAGTCCTGTGGCATTACTGTGTCCGCCAACTAGCCGCACGGGTGTTGTGGCATTCTGTCCTGTTTAGTGTAGTAATTCAAAATATTCACACAAGTTTATTAAAATGTACATACTCATTGCATTGCCAAGGAAATTTCCCCCGAAGTCGGAGGTCATTGGCCAAATGCATGTAGGCAGGGGGAAATTGGATGGCCACGCACGTAAGTGGACTGTCTCGGTCGAACGCAAAGAAGGTCAAGCCAATACAAATTAATAGCAGTAATGTGTGACAAGATAAAAACAATAACACAACAGAACGGTGAAAAATAATATTCACTTCACACAACAAAATGGCATGTCCGAAACACCAAACGAGTACTGGTGCTGTTGTGAATACGCTAAAACTTTGATTTCCCGTATTTTAATTGTACTAAGGTCTTTTCGACAGGGCTGTTTCGTGAATCAGGTTATATTCTGGTTCCCGTACCTAATATTTCAGTACTACCACATCACTACTACTGTGGTATTTGGGACGGGAACCAAATAAGAACCTGTTCCACAAAACAGCCCAGTCGAAAAGGCCTATTAAGTATAATTAAAATACGGGTAATCAGCCACAACGGAGTATATAACACTCAAGAAAGAGTAGTGATGTAACTCAATGTCTATAGTGGTCAGTGTGGTTAGAATGCTCGCTTCCGGTGCTCGACCCCAAAGGCAAGCCGCTTCAAACTCAATTCAAAATCGTTTTTCCGTTAGATATAATAGAATATCGGAGAAACCCGAAGAATCTCGAAGTGTCCCGAATCCCCATGATAACAGCGTAAAGGAATTGAGCAAATGTTAGGGTCTGGTTTTAATGAGATTGGGCACTGGTATAGCTAGCGCATTTGGCGCTCATTTTAAAAGGGGTAGTTACAGGACTGATGAGCGAATGTTTAGAATAATGGTTGAGTATTCTATTTAAATGAATTGAACACGTACATGTACTGATAACTCATTCTGATACACCAGGCCCCAATTCCACGAAAAACATTAAGTTATTGCTCAGATGAGACTGCTGTTTTAAAAAACATATTTGTTGGGTAAATGACGTTCATGTGTATTGATATAATATTGTTACATCACAGTTAGATGGAAATTTAATAGAGCAATACAAAATAAGTCTGATTGTTACAGAAAATAGTGCTTTAAGTTATAAAATAAAAATAAAAACTTAAGTCTGTTGTAACAAGCTCAAGTACAAATTGTATTGTTGGATTTCCATGAGCATTTCATACAAAAGTCACTTACTAAATCATTATTTAGCAATACATACACAGTTTCTGGTAGCAATCTACATCACAAGACTGTAATTGTAGTCATATAATAAATTCAAAATAACAGTACATGTACTAGTCTCAGCTGAGCAATAACTTAAGTGTTTTCGTGGAATTGGGGCCAGTGGTTAGTCAAGTTCCCAGACTATTGTGATATCACTGGTGAAGAATACTCTGGTGAACGAGAATGTAATAACTTGGAGCTAAATCGAATACCATTACAAATATATTATTATATCTAAAACGTGTAAGAACTATTATATTACCATGTAATCCTTCCAAAATGCCAAGTAGAGTCTGAAAGTATAGGGATACACTTATAGTCGTGTACATGTATTATAAAATATGACGTACAGTGTACTATAGTAAAATTTAATAAATAAATATTCTGAAGAAAAATAATGACGTAACTCACAAACTTCTGCAAAATAGGAGCGATCATGGTTGTATACAAAAGGATTAGTACCACCAGCTAGCTATTGGTAAATGGCAGGTTTTTATTTGTGCATTCATCCAATAGATATGCATATAAATACGGTGATCTCTCCTATATATAATAGTGAAAAAGTCACTTTCAAAAACAATGGGTTAAAGGTCCTACTCTCAGGTACAAGTATAGTCCAGTTAGGATATTGTGACAGTGACGTTGCAGTTTATGTGTACGCAAAAAATCACAACCATTGTTTAAACAGGTAGAGCGAAGAGTATGTTTGTTTAGCATTGAACTCATAGTTGTTTGTACAGTATTAGCCTTTATAATTGGTTTTACACCGTTATAGTGGACTCGACTGCTGCGTCACTGGATTTTTATCCTGACTGGACTATATATCATAAAACCGGTATAATTTGTTAAAGAGAAATAAAATCAACTTACAATAAGGCTTATCGAGTATAACAGACAATGGTGTCCCATTTTGAGTATAGTTTCTTAAGTTTGTCTATCAACAAATGATGTATGCTATTTTAAAATATTCCTATTTATACTGAAATCATGAGGAAGATCTAATTACTAGTATGTTACTTATCTTGGTCAAGATAAGACTTATCTATGTTTACTGTCGGTACGTTTACTTGTAACTCCATGATAACGAAAGGCGGTTCGTACAAACGCGTACTTATATACACTTCTACGTATATTGAAGCTATCTAAATAAATTATTCCTTAAATGGACCGGACATATATCAAAAACATCCGTAACTGACAAATAGAGTGACGTCACTGATATTCCACCGGTAGATTAATTTACTTTTCCGTTTCAAATAAAGTGTAGTGATTTAAAAAGGAAAAAAGTTTCTAAGCTTATTGCTTGAAAAATGCCATTTTAACGATGCCAACAGTACCAAATGAAGTACAACCTTTCTAGAGCAACACCCTTTGGGAAATACTAAGTTGGTTTGCTGTACAGAGACTGTTGCTCTGGAGAGATAAATTATATACTATGTCTTCGATTTATTTTTTCTCATGAATTATGTTAATATATATATTCCGTCGTTGCTATGGTGACCAATTTCTGAAAAGTATCCATATTGAGAAAAACGAGGAGTTAGTGGCTATAAACAGTAGCTATACTTTTCTTGAAAAAGAAACATTCACGATTTCGGTGTGTTGTATTAAAATAGAAATAGTTTATCTACATTTGTTATACATGTACAAATAAAATGAAGTTGTTAATTTATTCCATTGTTATGCCTACTTCCTCACTAAAACGGTGCCATCTTCCTATAGTACAGTGTATAGGGAATTTGAACTAGAAAATTTGAATATCTCTTCAACTATTTGACCTAGACACAACGTTAATAAACTACTGCACAAGCCTTATTTGTCGTGGGGTCAAATTTGCGAAGAATCCGAGGTTGGCCTTTACTTTGAAATCTAATCTCCATGAATAATCGACCTTCCAAGTAAGGAACAATGTTTTTCTCTTCTATGTTTTGAAATCTACGAACTTAAGACACAATAGATTTACAATATTAAGGATCTGGCGACAGTGACGAAATCGTTTATGTGTACACAGTATATGACAAACATTGTCTGAATAGATAGTGCGAGTAAAGTTGGTTAGTTTAGCATTGAAATTATGGCTGTCTGTTTAAGCCTTTATAATTGGTTTTACACCGTAATAGTGGACCCGACCGCTGCGTCACAGTATTCTTATCCTGACTGGACAATATTACATTGTACAAAAACACGAACTTTAAAACCCAACTTAAATAAATGATTTTACAGTATACGTATTAATAATAATAATAACGACTTTATTTATCAATTTTCAATATGGTCCACTACAGTATTGTAGTGTAGTAGTTGTTATCAGTTCTTAACTGACAGGTGGTTTCCTGGACTCACTAAAGCATAGCTACAGTTTTCAGTTGCAGACCAACCATTGACTTCCGCATTGTAATGCAGGGTAGCAATACCACGTGGCTTTTGGCTACAATTACAAGTAGAAATTTGTAAACATTGGAACACAAATATAGCCATAAGTATTTTATTTCTTCATCGATTTCTATAACAGATACGCCACGCTAAGGGGGAATGTATTTGCTTTCCGTGAAATATAGGATCTTTTTTAGCAGTTTTACCGATTGTTCCATTACCCTGTGATACCTACACGTTCCACGGTTTCACAGGGTAATGGACAAAACGGCACACGTCCCGCTGAAAAAGATTTTATTTTTCATGAAAAGCAAATAATTGCTCCCTTAGCGTGGCGTATATTTCATAGAAATCGATGGAGAAACTAAATACTTATGGCTATTTCATGTTCCAATGTTTACAAATTTCTTCTTGTACCTGTAGTCAAACGTCACGTGGTATTGCTACACTATCTTTACAAGACAAGCGACTTAAAGTTCAATAAGACGAGTGGTTTAGTTGTTTTCTATGAAGATACGGGCGATAGACCATCTTGTTGGACAATGCCTAACGTCGTATACATACATACGTTTACCACATTAAAAGTTATGAACAGGTTCAATTGTTTGTAGTTGCTTGTTTTTTACGTAAGGCATTGCCTGTGCCTAAAAGGTTACGCTTTCATGTGTACTTTGTCTTTCGTATCCTGCTGTTTCATCACGAATATTATATCAAAAGATTATATTAAGTCAAACAGGAAGGGCATCACTCAACTTTACCAGCCGAGCACTGAAAACATTAAAAACACACAAAGCACTGGAAACACGGCATCCCGTCGTGAACGTCTGCCGCCTCAGTCAGTCAAACTAAAACGGAACGAGAGCCATGTGACGAGAAAACAACAACCGGACACTACACACCACAAGGACAATCACCACAAGTCATGAGCAATTTTAGGCAAATGATGCTAACGGTGACTGAATGATGACCAACGTAATAACAGTAAATTGATTTGGATTGCTCCGTAGCGCGTTGCAGGCGTTGCCTTAGCAACGATAACTTACGCATATGTTAACTCCATTATTTTAATTTGCCATATTCAAAATGATAGGATACTATTTTACATAATATTATGTTATGAATTTTAAAACTGTAGTCATTTTTAGGAGCTGTCCACGAACTTGACGAGTGACTCTCGTATTGACCTATAGAATATATGAAACCGTTAAAGCTAGAGACAATGGAAAACAGGTGGTAGCTCATTATTTAAAGAATTAAGGGAAAATGATAAGGAATTATCGTTTGATGAGAAAGTTTTTCTGTTACTTGGTGTCGATGGGGATATTATTCAAATAAAATAAACGAAAACAAAAATAATCCCAAACTTCAATGGAAAAACCTTAAAGATCGTTCTGGTAAAAAACAAGCCATCAATCAAATATCATTAACGATGAAAATGGAAATCCAATTACTGAGGCATTAAAAACAGCGGAAGAACTATTTTTCCAGTGAATTTAAGAAAGCCCCATCTGTTGATAACAATAGTTATGATTTTAATAAAATAATTGATTTTCTAAATGAAAACTTAGAAAGTGAGCAAGAATTTGAAACACCAGAGATCTCTACCGAGTTCCTAGAAAAATAACTAAAAATTTTCGACCCTGGTAAATCCACCGGAATTGATGATATTGGGACCAGATTTCTAAAGTCAGGGTATGACATAATATCTAAACCATTACAAAACATCATAAATCTTTGCATCTGTAAATCAATGTATAACACCTATTTTCAAAAAGGGCCAAAATCAGATGTATGCAACTACAATATTCCAATACAAATACGCAATGCAGAAAATTTGACTTCCTTCAAAAGACTGTACTTGTCATGTAAGTTCTCAAGTGGTAACTGAGATTTTGTTAAGTTTATATTTTTGTGCCTCAAAAGATTAAGTAAATTTATCGTTTAATGCGTTAAGTTTGTAAATATGTATTTCATGTAATAGTTTCTTTACATATATGATGCTATTCTTGTATTTGTTGCATTTATGTATTTTGTTTGCACAAAATGATGTATATACTATTAGTCTAATATATTCATGTATATTTATGTATTTGCCTCTTGTGTGGACCATATTGAAAATTGGTTTCTACCAAATATGTTACCCACGTAAAATAAAGTCGTTACTTACTTACTTACTTACTTACTTACTAACAAATTTCTATTCTACCAGTTCTTACAAAAATTTATGAAAAACATGTCTCAAATCACTTAAAAATTCTCATCATATTCAACAGACCGTTTAAAAAAGTTAGCATATCAGGCCAGTTGTCAGATGCCAATTGTATAAATGCAGGAGTTCCACAAGGATCAGTTTAAAGACCCTTACATTTCATTATCTGTATAAATGATCTTCCCCTCTATCAACATACTAACAAAAAATCGACATGTTTGCTGTTGACACTACACTGTCTGCTTCAGGTAAAACTTTCAGCGACGTTAACGCATTCCTACATGAGCAAGTTAACATGACACACAGAATGCCATGATACCAAATGCCAAAAAACTAAAGTTATGTTAGTTGCTGTATCTCACCAAAGTTAAAAGACATATCTGAGTATGATGATTCAAAAATAATACTTTTAAAACAATCAAGTGCTTTCAAATTCATTAGAAGAAAAGATGCTTGGTATCTTTGTAGAAAAGACAAGTTGACCATGTTCTAAAAAAATGTAACTCTCTACTATACCTACTAAGTACTACGCACCAACCATCGTCTTAATAAAGATTCTCGTAAACATTTCTTCAATACTTATATCCTGCCCCACCTAGACTATTGCTGTACAATTTGGGGGTCATGTGCCAAAGACTCAGAGATAAACTTAACAACTTTCAAATAAGGGCAGCTAGAGTTATTCTGGATAAACCATATGACCATCCATCAGAAGAACTCTTCATTAAACTAAAGTGGATGACAATAAAAAATATTACATAAAATAGCTATTTCAATGTATAACTCGATGCAAAATAAAGTCCCAAAATATCTAAATGATCAATTTGTATTAAAATCTAATCCTGAACTAAGATCAACAACGAATAAATAGTTGGTTGTACCACATCCAAACATTCAATACCATACAATACTTTTATTACCTCCAATGTTTGAGAGCTCATATAAATGTGCAACAATATACAAGGAAAGCATATACATGTAAATAAAATACAAAGAACACAAAGAAAAACCTCCAACAATTACCCCCAAAAAATGGTTGTTTCTCGAGCAGCGTCACATACCACTGCCACGAGAAACTGGAATTGGAAACACAATACTACAGACATGTAATAATCTATGCATACATATCTCAATGGTTTTATATAATATATATACATATTTAATAACCCTTTTGTTAACAGTTGATTACTGATTCTGTATGTATACCACCCTATTTAATTATAAGTTAACGATGTAAACAATATACGAGTATCCTATAGTGTTAATTATAAGTTAACGATGTAAACAATATACGAGTATCCTATAGTGTTAATTATAAGTTAACGATGTAAACAATATACGAGTATCCTATAGTGTTAATTATAAGTTAACGATGTAAACAATATACGAGTATCCTATAGTGTTAATTATAAGTTAACGATGTAAACAATATACGAGTATCCTATAGTGTTAATTATAAGTTAACGATGTAAACAATATACGAGTATCCTATAGTGTTAATTATAAGTTAACGATGTAAACAATATACGAGTATCCTATAGTGTTAATTATAAGTTAACGATGTAAACAATATACGAGTATCCTATAGTGTTAATTATAAGTTAACGATGTAAACAATATACGAGTATCCTATAGTGTTAATTATAAGTTAACGATGTAAACAATATACGAGTATCCTATAGTGTTAATTATAAGTTAACGATGTAAACAATATACGAGTATCCTATAGTGTTAAGTTTAACTAATACAATGTACTCTTTTATTGTCTTTATAAATGTGATTGTATATTATCAAGTAATTAATGAATATATGTTTATTATGTAGACCATATCGAAAATTGGTGTAACACCAAATATGTTGTCTACTATAAACAAGAAAACCATTGATGCAAAGCATCAAAGGTCGCCTCTGAATGGTGTAATTATACAAATGTATCTGAAAATAATTTTATTTATTGTTCCAATAATGTTAACTGCTAGACTTTGAATTGTATTTGCCAATACAACAATCAATCTTTAATGTTAAATGTTACTTCTGACTTCAAAATAAATGAGTCATCTACTGGTTGTATCCAACTATACAATAAAAATTCCAAGACCATCTTAAGTCTAGGTATTAACCAAATAAATATATATATTTATGTACAATTGTATTGAACCTCACTACAGCCTTGGAAATCAAACCAATAGCAGTTGCGCTGTACATGCCAAGCTTTGATCTGTTTCGAACATTGTTCTATTGTTAAAATTCATCTGTGTAATTTCAAATGACAATAACTTAGTCAATACTTGGTATGTTTTCATCAAGTAACTTCTCATTTTATGCATATAAGATTAGTGATTATTCTAGAACCACAAAAAGGCCAGGGTGTTGTGAAAAAAAGGGCAGGGTGAAGAAAAGTTAGGGAGGTTTTAAAAATGGATCAATGTGGAGCATTCTAGGTGTCCTGAGGAACTTAAATGATACCGAAAAGGACAGATTTTGAGGCAATATCATCCCAAAATTTTCACCAATTATGCCACCGCTGGCCTTCAATTAATCACAGGTATTATCATGCCATTAAACATGCCATAATAGGCAATTGTTTCAAATAGATGTTGATTCATGTGTACATGTATCAGTAAAAAGATGTAATTCACGTGTTGTTCATCCTTTTATACAGTTTATCGACAGTTCCGATTATTTTTTTCTTTATTTTACACTATGCAACAATAAAAACAAACTTAAGTGTTTTTAAGGTACTCTTTAAGACAAAGGAATTATTTCTCTAAGTTTTAGCAAGATAGCTGCCGTTTTATTCTTTTAGGGACAATAAATGCTGAAAAAAGTTAACCTGAACTGGTTGAACAACTCGAGTATTGTACTATCCTTATGGAAGTAAAAGGCTTTATTATTTTAAAATAATATTTTTCAATATTAAAATAAAGGCTATGTTTTGAAATATTAATTCAGTTTTTTGTGGTTTTGTACAATTTTCCCACAGGTGAACTTTAATTGACATTTTTTACAAAAAAAACTGATAAGCCGTCTGGCTTAAACTGTTACCATAAGAATGAAATTGTACTCTTAATTTTTACATGTGCTGATATTGACACCAAACCCTAAAGGAAATTATTCAGATTAAGACAAATTTGCTGGGTTAATCTAAACTGGTTGACTGACTGTATATAGGCCCGGTGGTGGATACATTTACATTCATAATTGGCATTATTTCTCTCATCATTTATGATTTAAACATATTAATTTAACATAAATAGTTCACTATTCTTGAACTCCTCCGTCACCTGAATACGTTTTTAAAAAGAAATTGGTTGTACATCGTTTTTTTGTTCATAATCCGGGTCCGGACCGGACGGAACGGACTTTAATGTCAACGTTTAACGCGTGCGTTAACATTCAACGGAGTTACTTTCGTTTTCGATTTTTCGAAAATACACGATGAAATTTCGTCGGCTACGTTATATCAAAGATCATACACACATCTATCGTATTCTTTGGTTATATTTATCGTAAATAAATGCATTTGGGACGCTAAATGCAGCGATGCTGCTGAAAATATTTCATTCTCAAAGCATGGGCCGTGAAAATCAAACGGTAATTGTTGTGCTATAAATAGAACATGGAACACGTTCAAAGTAAACACAACGTAAGAAAATTAATACGCTACTACGGTAATAAATACGTTATTATTGATTTACACTAGTTGTCGTTATTAACTTTTGAAATGTTTATAAAAATGAGTTTTAGTGAACAATTATCATGACATGGTTTCATCTATTAAAAATGTTAATGTTAAACAAACGACGCACTACTTTTTCAACGACTATCTGCTGTGACGGTATGTACGGCTTTTAACTGAACAGAAAAAGAAGCTCCATGGCAAAAAAGAAAAAGCATTCCAATAGTAGCCTCCACTTCAGTGGAGGCGACGATAAAGTCGTTATTGACGACGCGTAGAAACGCGTTGTCTGTTGGGATGAAGCTGAAAATGTGTCCATGCACGAAAAATGTGTCCATGCAATGATATAACAGTTGTTAGGCTACGCTTTTTTCTAGTTTCGTTTCTAAACTGTATTACCCTAATTCACCAATGTCGCGAAAACGGTTGCGAATACTTTTAAAACTACTTAAAATTTTGATTTAAATGCAAACAAAGAATTCATTCATAAATCGACGACTACTGATTCTCTTTAATTCATACAAAGCTGTACAACGGGAAAACTGTAATTGCAATGAACAAACTATGCAATACGCATGGCCTGAATGGAGTCATATCTAAAATGTTAGGCTAAGCACTTTTTATAGTTTCGTTTCTAAACCTTACTGCCGTAATTTACCAACGTCTCCAAAGCGGTTGCGAATACTGATTAAGTTACTTAAAAATATGTTTTAAAGCAAACAAGGAATAAATTCTTAAATCAACGACTATTGGTTTTATTCAATTCCTACAAGGATGTACAATGGGACCACTGTAATTACAATGAACGAACAATTCAATACACATGGCCTCATTTCTTTAAAACAGAAAGCCAACCAATGGAAAGAGAGTGTGTATTCCCCGGTCCTATGCGATCTTGTTCGAATTCCACGGCCCCGCATGTTGTTTTATTATTTTCAATTCAATTATCGATTTCCTTACATCATTATAAAGATGGAACTCTCTAGTATCTAAATATGTAAAATACCTAAAATAACGCCAGCATTAATAAAATGACGTTAATTAGAAAATTGCGATATTTCACGTAAACAGGACCTGTTTTATAAATAGATAGTATGTAAACTCTCTGACGTAAACAAAAGTCGAATCCAGACAAAGCGCAAAATAATTGTTTTAAAATATATTAAAGATATATTGTTTGTCGTTTATGTTTGAATATATGTATAAACAACAACTAAATAGTCTTGTTTATAGCCGTTTTGATTTCTTTTCGGCAAATTCCGACGGTCTGGTTTCTGTAGGGGATAAACCCCATATGCCGTATCTACCGGTTTAGCAAAGTATACGCAGTGATCTCCCTTTCCATGCGCTATGTAAGGGGATCGCCGTCTCGTTTAGAGAAAACTTATTTTAGATATGTTGTATACTGAAATAGGGATTATGGATAATGTAAAAATATTAAAATGTGTTAATGCATAAAACTCTCTTATTTTTAACTGTCTTACATAATTATATACATGTATATGATATTATTAATATGGCGTACCTTTTTTATGTATTCAAGAAAAGTGTGATTAAATAGAATTTATTAGGCCTTTTTAAAGAAGTGTCATGCAATACGAGGGCTGTTCAAATTGGAATGCAACTATAAAAGCCCATACATTTTTTCCCTTAATAGATTCTATTGAAACTAGCCTTTGATCCTATTGCAGTATTCATCTCCGGTATATATGCGAAGTTTCATTCAGATATTCCATTTTTAAGATGCGATTTTATTATCATTCATTGGGTCACTGTGCATATACTGGACACGTGCCAAACCGAGATCTTAACGTATCTGATATTTCTTCCGAAATTGCAATTTAAGAGTCGTTTGAAAAAAATAAAGATCACAAGGGACATTGCTTGACAAATCAGGATGGTCGGAAAGCTCAAGAACCTTCACGCTTCTCAGAAAGTCGCGTTAATGGCTGCTGCAGGTACCGCCCATTATTCTGCAATAGCATGTCATCCTTCAAACATGTGGTTTGAGAGCGATTGTCGGAGTATTTCTTCAATTTCTGAAAAAAAATCCTTTTTTAAGCTTGGCTTTTACCCATTGTCTATTTTATACATCAAATTTAATGATAGAAACTTGGTTTATATAGAAAAAGGTGTATATTTCTACTGGCGCCCGTGGTGCGTTTTGCAATGCATACTTTTGTTCTGTCTTTGCTGGCCCATATTTGTTTAAGGATCTGTCGCATGGGTAAAAAAATGAACCCGTGTCTCGTTTATGGTCATTACATTTGCAAACGGTCGACTTTTTTATCTAGAAACTGGTTTCAACTATTTTGTGGACAGTTTGCAAGGGCATGTGTGCTGGTGTCTCTAAGCAGATCGGAGTATCCAAAGTATACATATCGTCCTAATTATTGTAATATGTTTGATAATTTTATGAATAGCTCCTAATGTTGTGCCAATAGGACCGAATTTGGCCAGAAAAAGTAACATTTTTCCAATAATTTAAGCATTAGTATACACGAGTAGACAGTGTTAATTGACCTATTGTTACAGCTACACTGAACGGATTTTAAAATGTGAGGTATCAATTTAAAGCTAATACAATGTTCTTCGATATAAAGTCAGTAGACCTAATCATGAAAAGGTTTGTTCCCAATATACTCTAAAAGGCCCAGGCTAAAATAGGATCATCGAGTTAACATAATTAGCTTCAAGAACTTTCGCGTCGTATTTTGATGCATTGCATCAAACTTAGTCTTGTTAGGTCTATTGGAATGCTCAATGTGAAAAGTACATGGAGGGGCACGTGACCTGTTCTCGATGGTTTACGATTTCAAAAAAAAAATTAAAAAAGAAGCATTTTGTAAGAATGTCGTGAACCAGACTAATTCCATTATTCCATGCGGATAACATCGGTCTTTGTCGCATTGCAATAGTTTATTTACCGAAGAAATCAGAACTGTCCGAAATATCAATGTGAGCGCTAGGCAATTGAGACCATGTATCTAAACAGCAGGTGTCTGCAGCAGTACAATCAAAACACTTCCCCTTCCCGGTCAATGACAAGACTAATTTTGATGCATAGCATCAAAGATGGCGCACATGTTTCTTTCAACGGTAATACTTATATGTCAAGACTGATCAGTGTTTATAACGAAGCAGGTATAGTGCTAACAAGATTTCACTTTTAGGCATTTTTGGTTTATAAAAGCCAGTAGTGAATATGAATTATAACACTTGAACAGAACTTTGAAAAGTGTGTATCAGTATTATGACCATAGTGTTGTTCTTTTATTCTTACTCGAAAAAATTGCTTTATTAATATGCAAGGGTAAATGTGGTGAATTTGCTTAATGTGTTTAAGATTATGGTAACTGTGTCTATCAAATTTCAATTTAAAGAAAACAAGTCACTGAGAATTGCAACCAATACAGTGCTTCTGTTGCCATGGCAACCATACTTCCTATCAAAGTGAAGCATTAATTATCAGGAGTCATCCCAACATTGATCTCTATGCATATACCATAAACAGTCAACATAGCATTGATAATGTTTGGTTTATACAAAGATCCAGTTAAAGTTTAACTTTTTCTGTATCCATAGCCACCATATTTTTGTCAGAATAAAAAAAAATAACTGTACACGTTCATACTTATTAAAACTGAATGAATACCAGTTTGCTTTCCGGTACAAAAATTAATGTTTAATTGATCACCGATAGAGCCAAAAAGCAAAATACTGATATGAATTTTCATGATATTCGACTTTGACTGGTACACTTAGCCAGACTAATATGTTGGATACATAACACTTGCTTTCCGGTACAAAATATAATGTTTAATTGATCACCGGTAAAGCCGGAAAGCAAATTACTGATATAATGTTTCATGATATTCGACTGGTGCACTTAGTATGTGTAACTTTTTATTACATGTCATGCACCCATACCTGCAAATATAAATTAATGCAAATGTATACTATATTATGTTGAGACACATACAGTAACGTAGTAATTACATGAAAGTTCTTTCAACCAACTTGCTTCACATTACAAAAATTAACGTTTAATTGATCATCGAAGGAGCCGGAAAGCAAATTACTGATATAATATTTTATGATATTCAACTGGTACTCCTAGACAGGCATACATGTACACTTTAATACTAATATGTTGGATACATAAAACTTGCTTGTTTAATTGATCACCGGAAAGCAAATTAATGATCTAATTTTTCTTGGTATTCGACTTGTGCTCGGCTGGTTACGTAGAGTGCTACTTTCCCTGTCTGACTTAATATTATTCTTTAGTATGTGTAACTTTTCATTACATGCCAGGCATCCATACCTGCAAATATAAACTATTGCATATAATTATATACTATACTAAGTTGAGACTCATGTAGTGGTGTAGTAATTATTTCTTTAAACAAATTGGCACACCAGCCGAAAAGCAAATTACTCGGATGGACATCAGCTATTTATTCTACTGGTACAATATGTATCAATTTATTCATTCGCTTCTTTATATTTATCATACGTGTTAATCATATAACACAGCAGTTTGTAACCTAAAATATGCGTGTATAACATTTTATTTTTTTGTCTTTAACGTTTTTATTTCCATAAGACATATACATAGTAATACATATATACATACAATATTACATTCACATACAGCTATATAGATTGGTTACGTAGTATAACGTAATATTCTGTGTATGCCGTTATGATTTTTTGAGAATTTATAGTGTATAAAGAGTAAGAAAGAGAGCAGGATAGTGATGAAGAGAGAAGGAAAGAAATTATAGGTGGGGTAATACCAACATATTTGAAATATATAATTAAGTTATCTTTTGCCATGTTCTATTACAGACTTCTACTTTATCTTTGAAGATAGCTATAGTGTGTTCAAGCTTCTTCCTATAGTTGAATATTCTTTAAATTGCCGGATTAGCGGAACACTTTTATTGCATTTGTTTTTAAATATAAAATATTTGGAAAGTAGAACTATGTAGTTAGCAATAGGTCCATCTTCATCTTTAATGTTGATAATGTTGCAAAATGAGATATTTTGAAATGTAAGATTTATAATTTTTGAAAATTTGTCTTCTAAAAATAACTTTACTTCCGACCAAAAACCTTGTACAATATGACATTCCCAGAACATATGATATATTGAATCTGGATGCATGGTGCAAAAATCACAAAGACTTGACTGGACAAGATGACATTTATGTAGGAATGAGTTGTCTGGTATTATGTTCATGAGATATTTGTACTGGAATTCTCTTAGTTTCGTGTCTATTGTAATGTTATAGGATTGTGTGAGAATTTTTTCCCATTCTATATCTTCAATTGGGTGATTAGTACTCCATTTTATTTTGTATTTTGGTTTAGTTGGTATTTTTTGTTTGATTAATGTTTTATATGATAATCTATTCATTTTTGTTTTCCCATTTACTTTATCAATCAAGTAGTTAGGTGCATCGTATGACATATTACAATTATCCAATTGTGTTTTCCATTCCTTTGGTACATTTTTAATGAGAGTGTAGTATTTCAAATAATCGCCATTTGGAATCTCATATAAAAATTTCATTTGCTCGAAGCTATAGAATGTTTTATGTCTGAAGTCAAAAATGTGTTCAAGAAAGAGAATGCCTTTTCTGTACAAGATACAAGATACAAGATACAAGATTTATTTCAATAGTACAAGGCCACCGGCCCAAAATACAGAAAACATGATTCAATAGCATAATTATAGTGATCATTTTTTTTTAAACAATAATATTTACAAATTTACATTTATAAATTGGTATTAATTGAATAGTGTTAATACATTGTGTTAGTCTTTTCTTGTTTTGTTCTCACGTACATCTTGACAACTATTATATTATAACAAAACATTTCATTTGATCATGCTCAATAAGTCAAGTGTAAATGTAAGCTTGCATGAAACATTTCGGTGTGTACATAGTGTCACATTCTTCGCATAATCATCACAGTTAGTACATATCAAACATTTCATCTTTGTATATATCAAACATTTCATATTTGTACATATCATACATTTCATTTTGCATTCAGCGTCTTAATGCAATACTTACAATAGAACATGTAAACTATATGTATTTCATTTTATAGCACAAGAGTACACCGATATCACTTTTATATGTATATTACCACAAAACGAGTGTCGTATTAAATCATATCTAATATATGATTGTACATAAGTACCGGTATGCATGTTTAACATGCTTTAAGGGTAATGCAATTTAATATTCCATAAGTATTATAAAGTAGCGTATACATGCTAATATCAGTAATATCATAGCACAATTGCAGTAATACTTCAAATTATATTTTATCATGATTTTAAATGTAATATAATTGAATATTCAATCTGTATTATAAGGTAGTCTATACATGCATATCACAGCAGTATATAATATCGTAGTACAATTTTAGTATTATAATAATTCAAAACTATATTTTGAATTATTTTCTCATGATTTTGTTTGTAATACAATTGTATATTCAATCAATATTATAAAGTAGTGCATGCATGCATATCATATCAATAATATCATAGTACAGTTGTTGTAGTATTATAACATTTCAAAATATCCCACTGAATTTACAGAGATTACGCAGTAATCTCATCGAGTCCACACTTAAAAGTATCTCACCGAATCTACACACAGTGTCTATTCACTAGCGTTCTATGGTTGTTTTCCTTAGCACCATGGCGTTTGCTATGAACTTGGATAGCACTAACACACTGTTTTGGTTTTTATCAGACATTATCTGAATAAAGAGCTGTTCGGTAACATGCATAGTGTTCCACTCTACCGTGAAATATTGTGCTCTATGAGCATCGTATAACGGGCAATACAATAGAAAGTGCTGCTCTGTTTCAACACACTGGGTTCCGTTTTTCAGGCAAAATGGACAAAACCTCATGTCTCGGTCAATGTTTCTTCGTCGACCTACCTCTATCAATAATTCATGACTAGAACACCTGAAATTTGCTAGACCTCGTTTATATTTGTATGCAATGTTCATAGACAGGTATATTTCAGGAGTCAGCACTGTCTTGAAGAGCTTATAAGCCATAGCTTTGGGAGAGTCATTTATTTTATTTATAAGGTACTGGCTGCCACAGTCTGTTAGTCTTTGTCTAAACATAGTCACAAACTTCTTAATATCTCCAACTTCACCGAAAATCCATGCGTATCCGAAACCGTGCTCGAATAACAAACGTTTCACGTGCGTAGCCCACGTTGTTCTGTCTGCCTCATCAAGTCTACGTAACATTTTGTAACACTGTTTTGGGTATCTTTCATTGTCCATGTGAGTAACAGTTGCCCAAAATTTAACACAGTTTGTCATGTAATTTATGGATAATGGTAAGCGACCACACTCGCTCAACGCAAGGAAATTTGGCGTACTCTGATTTAGTCCTGCTAGTCGTTTGCAGAACTTTATTTGTACGTTCTCTATCACTTCGCTGTGCTGGTAGCCCCATATTTGCGATGAGTACATGAGAATAGGATATACAATTGCGTCGAATAGTTTAAACGCTTCGTAGTGATTTAAACATCCAAAGTATCTAGAACATCGGTATATTGTATTGACGGCTTTCGTTGCTTGTTGCGACAATACTTCTTTGGTTCTCGACCATGATAGCTTAGGTGTGAAGAATGCACCGAGATATCGATATTCATTTACCACTTCGATTACTTGTCCTTTGTATAGCCACTTTTCTGTTTGACGTATGGGTCCGCCATTTCGAAAAACAATTATTTTCGACTTATCGACATTAAGCTGCATACCCGTGCAATCACAGTAATTTTCGATACAGTTTATTTGTCTCTGGAGATTCCTCACAGTATCCGCACAACTAGAGACATCGTCGGCAAACATGAGTCCGTATATTTCACCGATTTCATCATTGATGAACACACCGCCATTACATGTTTGTTTTATGTAGGTAATAAGGTCATTTATGAACAGCGCGAATATTGTAGTTGAGCTCACGCATCCTTGTTTTGTTCCTATTTTGCAGTTAAAGAAGTCAGTTAATTTACCGTTGACTTTGACACACGATTTTAGTTGACTGTACATAGAGCGTAAGACATTTAGGAATTTACCCGTGTGACTGATGCCTTTACGCGATAGGCTTTTCCATAGCTGGTCGTGGTCGCATCGATCAAATGCCTTTAGAAAGTCAATGTAGAACACGTACACTCTGCCGCCTTTTTTAGAAAGGTATTTTTGTATGATTGCCTGGAGGGAGAATATATTATCCACCGTCGAGTATCCGCACCGGAAACCAGCCTGAGACTCGTCAATTACGTTATTTGTTTCACACCATATTGACAATCTGTTGCTTAGAATTTTCATGAAGAGTTTACTTATACTTGTTACTACAGATATGGCCCTATAATTATTTGGGTTGTCTTTGGGACCTTTTTTATGTACCGGTGTTATAATACTTTTTGACCATTCTTCTGGGAAGTGTCCTGTATTTAATATCTCATTGAACAGCGCACGTAGATATGGTAACGTTTTGTTTATAGTGCATTTGAACATTTCCATACTTAAACCGTCAATACCGGTAGCACATGATCCTCTTAAGTTGTTAACACTTTTCAAAATTTCCTCATCACTGATACTTTCTTCAAGTTCCGAAGAGTCGTTTACTTGAATCAAATCTGACAATAGTTCGTCGTTCTGTGATTCATGTTGTTTTTCTGAGAACAATTCCTTGAAATAGTCAAACCACTCCTTTCCAGTTATTTTATCTGTCAGTCGACCATTTTTTGAGCATGGTGAACGAATTTGTTTGATACACTTCCAATGTTTGTAATAGAATAATTTGTTATTACTTAATTTTTTTATATTCGAATTGTTCCAAATGATTTGTTTTGATATTTGGATTTCCGTGTTTAATGTATTAACCTTAGACCATGAAATTAATATATCTTTTAAAAATTTAGATTTTATATCAAGACATTTGCAGTCTTGTTCTGTTATATTACATTTAAATAATAATAGTCCTCCATATTTTTCTAGTTCATTCTTATACTGAGAACTCCAATTAGCATTGGAATCAATTATTCTTTTTATCCAACTTATCTTTAGTGAGTCTAAAAAGCATTCAATGTCAATCATTTTTAGACCACCGTCTTTGTATTCTTGAATTATTAATTTACGTGCTATTTTGTCAGGTTTGGAATTCCATAAAAAATCAAAGAATATATCTTTAATTGATTTTACAAAATCTGGCTATGGATTTGGAAGAACAGTTAAAGGATAAATTAATTTTGGAAGGACAAAAGTTTTTAGAACCGTTATTTTTCCTATAAGTGTTAAGTTCCATTTTTTCCATTGTTTCAAAACGTGTTTGCATTCTGTTATCTTGTTTGCTAAATTTGAGTCAAACATTGTATTTAATTGGTTGCTAAAAGTAATTCCTAAAGTTGTGGTATCTGATGAAGTCCATTTGAATTCGTTATCATAGGATGTGTCTGTGTTTTTCATGTTTCCGATGCGCATTACTGAACATTTGTTTCTGTTAAGTTTAAGTCCCGAAGTATTCCCAAAATCATCAAGGGTTGTTATTAGAGTTTCAAATGATTTTTGAGTTCCATTTAGTAGAAAGCTAGCATCATCAGCGAATAAGGTTTGTTTGGTACAGTTGTTGTTTAAAGAAATACCTTGGATATCTTCGTTCTTTTCTATCGATGTGGACAGAAATTCAATACATAGTATAAATAGGTAAGGTGATAAAGGACAACCTTGTCGTACTCCATTCTTAATATCAAAGAAATCAGAAAAATGACCATTATTAGTTATACATCCTTTTGCATTATCGTAAAAGACCTTAACCCATTGTATAAGTGAGTCGCTAAAATTTAATTCTTTTAGACATTTGAACATAAATGTATGATCTAAACTATCAAATGCTTTCTGGAAATCGGAAAAGAAAATTAAACCAGGTTCTTGTTTTTGTGTTTTTGTTGCATTTGTTCTATAGTTTCTATAATAGTTCGCACATTCTCACCTATATATCTTCCCTTAATGAATCCAGTTTGTTGTTTATTTACTATACCATCTATAACTTTTTTTTATTCTGTTAGCGATAACTTTAGTAGCAATTTTGTAGTCAACGTTTAGTAATGATATTGGTCTCCAGTTATTGATAGAGAAAGGATCCTTGTTCTTTTTTGGTATTAATGTAATAATACTCTTGTATTTGAAGCTCTGTTAATTTACCTCTGTCATATGAGTAGTTTAATGAATTTATTAAGAGTGTTTTAATATCGTTCCAGAAGATCTTATAGAATTCGACAGACAGGCCATCTGAACCAGGACTTTTGTTATTATTCATTTCTTTCAATGCAATAGATCCTTCATATTCTGAAATGATTCCACTGGTTGTGTTTTTATCATCCTCAGAAAGTACCGTATGTTCATTTGTAAAAAAACTATTATCTAGGGTTAAGTTTACATTTACTTTGAATAAGTCTGCATAAAAGTTTTTACAATATGATAGAATGTCTTTCGAATTTTTTATCACTACATCATTTTCAGTTTTAAGTTGATGAATAGTTTTACCTTCGGCTCTCTTGCGTTCTAGGTTTGCAAAGTATTTCGTGTTTTTTTCAGCCCCTTCTACCCACTCCGCACGCGACCTTAATATAATGCCTTTGATCTTTTCTTCAGTTATATCATTTAATAGATTTATTTGTTGTTTCAGTTCAGTTTGGAGGCTTTCGTTATTAGGATTAGAAATAATGTCACGCTCTAGTTTTTCAATTTGTTTTTGTATACTTAATTCTTTTTCCATTTTTGATTTTTGTAATTTACTTGAGAATTTAATCGATTCGTTTCGAACTGTGCCCTTAACTAGTTCCCATAAAGTATTTGGGTTAGACTCCTTATTTATGTTGGCTATTTCGTTTATTGCTTGTTTGATGTTTGTTTGGAAGTCTTTATTCAGTAGTATTGCGTTGTTTATTTTGAAAAAACCTTTTCCACGTTCTGCTGGGAAGAGGTCCAGATCGAATGTAACAATTGAATGGTCAGATTTGAAGCCGTGTTTAATTTTACAAATGTTTACATGGTTTAATATATTTGA
Source organism: Spisula solida (assembly GCA_947247005.1). Lineage (NCBI taxonomy): Eukaryota > Metazoa > Mollusca > Bivalvia > Venerida > Mactridae > Spisula > Spisula solida. Next base: position 21,333,656 of record OX365957.1, read on the forward strand.
GGACACTAAGAAATAATCTAATCTGCAAAAAATAGGCGGTTTATGATTAGAGTGCCATGTGAATTGTTTTGAATTAGGATGTTTTAGTCTCCAAACATCATGTATATCGTTGTTTTCCATAATTTCTTGAATTCGCTTTGAACATTTTTTATGTGTATTTTTATTACCATTTTGTTTATCAATATTTACATCAATTATCGTGTTAAAATCGCCCCCAATAATGAATGTTTCATTACTGTTTTCTATAAGTATATTTTCTAAAACATTTAACAATTCTTCATCATCTCTATTAGGTCCGTATATATTCAATAAAAGTAAACTATTTCCATCAATCTCTATATTTAAAGTTTGAAGTCGACCCTCTCTGTATTCTTCATAAGACTTAAATACGAAGTTAACATCTTCGTTGACGAATATGCCGATCCCTGCGCTATTTGACTGGTTTCCACTAATAAACATTTCACCCTTCCATTCCCTTTTCCACTCATTATAGTTATTTGGTGTGCAGTGTATTTCTTGTAAAAAACTTATTGAATATTTATTCAGTTTTAACCATCCTAAAATATGCGTGTATAACATTTTATGGCCTAGGAATGAAAACAGTTAAAGTTATACTTCATTACACATTCAGTGACGTAGTAATTACATGAACAATATTTAAACTAATTTGCTTTCCGGTACAAACATTAATGTTTAATTGATCACCGCTAGAGTCGGAAAGCAAATTACTGCTCTTCTTTTTGAGGACTGGTACTCTTAGACAGACATATATGTATACTTTAAAATGTTGATACCAATAAATAAAATATGCTTTCGGCACACCATTTACTCCTGTAGAAGTATACATGATCACCGGTAGAGCCGAAAAGCAAATTACTCTGATGGACATCAGCTATTTATTCGACTGGTACATTTATATCGTATCAATTTATTCATTCGCTTATTTGTGTAATCACATAACATAGGGGGCAGTTTGTAACACGTTATGACCTATGAATGAAAACAGTTAAAATTAAAGAAATGTTCACGTTCAACGTTTTCATGCCGGAAAGCATTCGGATAGACATCAATATCTCTACTTGATGAGGTTAGTATTTTTCTTTTGTAAATATAGCACATATAGGTGCATAAGCCCTTATTTAATGATACGAACCCCCGAATGCGTCCCTAAAACCAACTCTTACTGAAATATATACAGAAATTAATTGCTTTCCGGCATTTCGGTGCTTTCCGATTCTTTCCGGCAATTCGGTGAATCGTTTCCAATTGGTCGGTTGATAGCGTGGGTTTTGGCCGGCTAGCCTGGATTACCTGCCCCTTACACTACGTGATAGAGCCAGGCAACGACGAACTATGAAAGCTCGCATATGGCAGAAAACTTTTACATACGTTGAGAATAAAAAAAAACGGTTAAACGTGTTACTAATGTAAACCAAGCAGATATTTGAATTTGTGTTGTAGTATTGCACCGAGAATCGTAGATTTTGAGTTTTTAACACCTTGCGTTGTAAAATAATTCGATGAATAATTAAAGTTGCACCATTTCGGACGTTGTTACATTTCCATGCACAATTTCGGATATTTATTTGAACACTCCAAACTTCATTCAGACAACTGTGTGGCAAGTATATAAGCTGTGCCCACTCAGTAGTATTATAATAATGGTTATATACAAATGTGTATGTTGATAATTCAAGTATATAAAATTAAAATGACACTTAGTCCTACATATGCCTAGCTCCAATAACTTCACTTAAAAGAAGAAGACAATACACAATTAGACGCTTCTGCTTTTTAACTCAGGACATGGGACCCGACGATGGCGCAATAAATATAAATAATGTTTAAGTAATTTGTTATCATATAAAAAACACCCAGTAACATCAGCTTTAGAAATATACTATATATATTAAAAAATAAATAATGGTGAGGAAAAGTAGGCCTACCAACAAATAATTGTAATCAGGGGCGGATTCAGGCCTCACAAAATACATGGAGAGCGAGCGAAGTGAGTAGGAAAAACATGAATTAATTGTTTATATATGAGCAGCATGTCCATAACTTGTTTTGCGAATGATGCGAACTAGACAAAATGCATTCAATTTTTCATCCGGAATAAAATACAAATTACGTATGCTGCGTTAGATAATTATGCACAACATTGAACTTGACTTGAAACCTATGTTGGTTGTACAGTTTCATGGAAATTCTACTTATAGGTGTCAAGGGATAATCCAACATATTACATCAAGCTTGCTAGCTCCCAATATAAATCCCATATACGTGGGGTGATCAAAAAGAAATGTGACAAATGCCATAATTTGCCATAATATTTACGAAACTCAGCACACGGAGAGATGATATATTTTGTAATGCGCATACAACACTTCTTATTTATATCAGTATTCATTGTAATTTTACAGCGTTTGTCTAATTTCTTTTTGATCACACCACGAATATACTGGGTAAATGTTTTGCACATGCGCAGCCTCAGAAAAATCCTAAAGATTTCATGGTAGGACAAGGTCACAAACTTTGAGGTTCTAAAGAGGGCACACTCAACCACAATCTACTCCACGTCTTCGTTGACTGGGTCATGTGAGTCATATGAGAAAAGGCAGGATTCCAAAAGACCTCTTATACGGCCAACTACAATAAGGATCTCGTCCACAAGGTCGTCCTGGTCTTCGGTACAAAGACACGTGCAAGCGTGATCTGCAGAGCACTCACATCAATTCTGAAAAAGGGGAGTACCTGGGCCGAGATGGAACAAGCTGGAGACGTGTCGTCAAGAAAGGAGTGAAAATGTATGAAAATGGCAGAAGACAGGTAGTGGGATAAAGAGAGCTAGGAAAAAGGCCACATCACAGAGCACAGACTCAGTATTCGTCTGCATCGACTGCCAAAGAGAATATGTCTTAAATATGCCTTCCTGATGCAACCCATCATCTTCCTAGAAAGACGGAGGCCAAGAAGAAGAAGATATACTGGGTTATTAAACAGTTCAAACTAGAAGGGTTTTACACAAAAAGTAGATCTCCCACGAATGGCCTACCTCCTGAAACAAACAAGCCAGGAACGGAAAATTGATTTGAGGAAGCTGAGTCTGAAATACGATTAAGTATACAAATGTTTTAACTTTGATCTGAAGAACTAAATACTGTGTTTGAATATGCGTATGTATGCGTCTTTGTCAGTCTGGAAACGAACTTCAGGGACCGGGATTACAACCAATACTCAGCACTCAGCACTCAAATATTGAAAATGTTATATAATGACCTATTATTTGTCCTAGATTGCAAATTTAGATGGGGAAAATGTAAAATATAGTTAATGAGTGTTGAAAATATCATTTGATAAATTTTCTTTCCCACTTTGTACTATTTATGAGGTGTATATGTAATTATTGAATATGAGTGCCACACTCAGCACTCAGACTGATGCATTGCAATTATAGCTTACAAATGCACTAAATCAAACTAGGAAGTAAGTCAAAAACAATGTTTAGTACCAATTTAACATTATTACAACATCTTGCTCTAAAAATATGCCACAATGAACCTCAAAATGGTGACTTTCTATATTCGAGTATTGAGTGCTGAGTGTAAGTATTCGTTGTAATCCTGGCCCTGGTCCCGGAAAATCAGGAATTATGACAACAGAAGTATGGTTGGCCCGGACCCATCACAGTTATAACACAGTTGTGCCCTGGTCACACTATCCAGGGTCGACATCACCAATTACCACGGATTCGATACGGCATTGTCAATAACATTTCGTAGTCATATTAAATTCCTGAGTCTTAAAATCTAGTCCTACCTAATTCAATTCGTTCTTTATTCGTACCAATGTGTATTTATCTGTAGTAACCCGTTCTCAAAAGACAATATTAAGTCAGACAGGGAAGTCAGCACTTAGCTTTACCAGCCGAGCACAACAATCATAAAAACACACAAGCACAAAGCTCACATGAAACAGCCGAGCACAGATAACATAAAAAAACCATACAAGGCACAATGCTCAACTAAACAAGTTATGATCCTCCCATGTCCAACCTGTCGAAAATCTGAATGAACAAGTTAGCGGCTGTTTAAAGTTACAAGTCACTCGTGTGTGGGATACATGCAGGTAATAATGCATGTATCATTTTATTATGCGACATCGTTTAAGTGTGAGGCCATCATATAAGAGTACAAGCGAGGAATTTGTACACTAACTGCCCGGTACCTTAATATATTAGTTGGACATATCATGCGAAGTTAGATACGTTAAAACATCTAAATGAACCACAGGATACAGACTATCCTTATTACGTAACATTTCATTAAGTCCGCTCTCATCCAAAGCAACCCGTCGTAATACAAAACCTACCTCTCCGTAACAAACCATGTTCATGAATAAGTCCCATAGTTCTACGATGCTAGATATCAACCTGTATTACCCTGTGGCATTCAGTACCAACCGATAGAAATTCTTTTTATTTCCACATTAGTATGCCATACGGTCCGTACTCTCGAGTTGCTGGCTCGTATTAGTTCCTTATAACCCGCCATCATCCGTAGTAACTAGAGGATGGATGACTCGGCCGGGTTTATTATCAGTGACTGAGTGACCAGGGCATAATAACACGGAACATACCAGTACATTCGCTGTATGATCTGTGATTATGTCGTATGTATTATAAATTATAAGTTAAAGTAATTCAGAGTTAAGTATTATATTCATAAGTAAATTAATTACCATTGGATTTATTTCGCATACTAGTAGATCTGCATGTATTTAAATTATATTTTTTCAAATAGAATTACTATTCTATACTTTAAATTAAATGTACTGTTATTGTCAGATTTTTGTGCTTAAAATGTCTACACCCTTGTATGGGGGAAGATTGGTATAGTTTCAGTATACACGCACACATTGCATTGAAATACAAAAATGTTCTTATTATCTAGGGTGTAAGTATAAAAACGCACATTAATTTATTCTACTTCGTGATATAAATGACATGTTTCCGCCTGATATTGATTTATAAGCAATCAAATTAAGTGGATGTACTTAGACAGTTGTTTTATATTATATATGAAAAATAAACATAACAAAATTACTATCCGAATTTTTAATGGACGCGTAACAACGTCCGAATTGGTGCAACTTCATATTCATTAATTTATAGGTAAATGCTCAATTAAATGCAAACAAACTTATCGGTTTTAGACACAACATTCAGAATCGTTTTTACTTAGTAATGATGTTATTACTGAAGTCTGTAAAACCATTGATGATATTGAGCAGGGTATGCGAACTCAAACCGATATTGATATCGCATATGATACGTGGTGTACGATTTTAAAAGATAACATGTTCAGTTCTATTCCGTATAAAACTATTACACCTGGTGCTAAGAATTTAGACCCGGTAAACCCTGGTGGAATACTACTCTATCTGCACTATGGTCTTCGGTATCAGTAGCGGAAAGGAAATGGTTGTCTTGTTCCAACACTTGTTAAAAGAAAAAGTTTAAATCAGATTATTCTATCATTCGTAAACAATTTGACCGTGAAGTCCAGAAAGCAGAGAGATTTTACTGGTATTCTATGCAAAATGATTTATTACATGAGTGTAATGTTGACCAAACTAAATTTTGGAAATCCGTCGGAAAAATCGGTGTTTGTAAAGCCAAGGTTAGGCAAATTCCTATGGAGGTTAAAATGCCGGATGGTTCAGTTTCCCAGTCAGTTCCGGACATCCTCAACAAGTGGAAAAGTGATTTCAGTTCACTATTGAACAAATCTCACCAGTCTGACTCTGTCAACATAGATAATGATGATGTCCGTACCGGTCATACTCATGAGTCGTTTAATGACAATATTTCTATATTTGAAGTTAAAAAAGCAGTTGATGATGCTAAACATGGTAAGGCATGTGGTGTTGATGGCATTCCGAATGAAGTCTTGCAAAATGACACTTCAGTTTTATTTTTACACACATTGTTTAATGCTTGTTTCACTAGTGGTTATGTACCATCAGTTTGGGGGAAGTCGATCATAAACCTGATCCCTAAATCATCTACTACTGATCCTAGAGACCCTCTTGCTTATAGAGGCATTTCACTGGCCTCATCTATGTACAAAATTTATTGTAGCGTACTTAATTCTAGACTCAGTGTATGGACAGAAAATAATGGCAAAATCGTAGATGAACAAAATGGCTTTCGCAAGAATCGTAGTACTATCGATCATATTTCATCATTGTCTAGTATTTTGGATTGTAGAAAAAAACGCAGATTATCTACCTTTTGTGCATTTATTGATTTTAGCAAAGCTTATGATTTTATAAATAGGGACAAGCTTTGGAACCGACTAAAAGCTTCTGGTATTACTGGAAACATGTTTCGAGCTATAAGGAATCTTTATTCGTCAGTATCGTCATGTGTCAGGGTGAATCATTTCAAGACAGAATGGTTTGACATTCACTGCGGATTAAGACAAGGCTGTGTCTTATCACCTATTCTGTTCAATTTGTACATTAATGATCTTGCCATATATTTGAAGTCGTTCAACATTGGATTAACTATTGATGACTGTTGTGTATGTATTCTTATGTATGCAGATGATATTGTTTTATTAGCTGAAACCAGTACAGATCTTCAAGTTCTGTTGAATGCTCTAAATGACTGGTGCTCGTTGAATGACATGGCTATAAACAGCACAAAAAGTAATGTTGTACATTTCCGACCGAAGTCTCTTGCAAAAACTGATATGATTTTTAAATGCGGTGATAATTTGTTAAATGTTGTTGATAAATATACATATCTTGGTATATTATTTAACGAGTACATGGACTTTGAAATTACGGCTAAGGCTGTTGCCCAGAGTGCCAATCGAGCGTTAGGCCTTGTCATTGCTAAATGTAAGCTCCTAGGTGGTGTTCCATACAATGTATTTTCTAAGCTCTACGACTCAATAGTTTGGCCAGTTATAGGTTATGGTGCCGCTATATGGGGTCATAACAACTTTTCCTGTATAAATGCCGTACAGAATAGAGCGATGAGGTATTTTCTTGGTGTTGGTAAATATACCCCCAACACAGCTGTCATTGGTGAAATGGCATGGAGACCCTCGTCTGTCCGACAGTGGAGTTGTATTTCTAACTTCTGGTGTAGATTGGGTAATATGGACGTTTCTAGGCTTAATAAGCGCATAACACTCTGGGCAAACAGGCTAGCGGGTACAGCTTGTAAAAACTGGTTTTATTCTGTTAAGCAAAAGTTATCGTCACTTGGTTTAACTGATCATATTGACATTGATTTGCCAATTCCTAAATTAAGTTTTAAGAAATCAGTTGAATAGAGTATGTTGAATCTTTTTCAAATTGATTGGCTCCATTCAATACAAAATGTATCTAGTACAAATGGAAGGGGTAGAAATAAACTCCGTACATACCGTTTATTTAAAAACACATTTACTGTTGAACCTTATTGTACCATGATTTTATCTTTTTGTCATAGGTCAGCATTTAGTAAATTTAGATGTGGTGTAGCCCCCATCCGACTCGAAACTGGAAGATACGAAAACTTGCCAATCAGTGAAAGGAAATGTCCGTTTTGTAATTCCGTAGAGGATGAATGTCATGTTATTTTAGATTGTAATTTATATAATGATATTAGGGTGAAAATGCTGGCAAAAGCAATAGCAATATGTGATACATTTGAAAATCTGCCAAATACTGATAAACTTGTCATTTTATTTACACATCCAGCTCTGATTAGGTTATTAGCCAAAACCTGCTTTGATATTTTAAAACGTAGATCATTTTACCTTTGTAAATAATGTAACTTATTTATTTATTCATATTTCCTGTTTTACAGATCCTATGTAGCAATTGTTATTCAGTTTATTTTCGATCTGATCGAAGGTGATAATTTTTTTTTAAAACGTTTTGTAACTATACAGATTAGTGTGATTTTGATTTTCAGTGTTTTATTTGATAGATATTTTAGGGCAGTTTTTATAATTAGAATAACAATGGTTACATAGATTTATATTGTAAATGTTTAATGAAATTGTGATTTGATAGTCTCTTATAATTCTTTTAGAATGGCTTTGTACTGTGATATATGTTTTGTAAATTGTGTAGTTTATGTGTACAGAGATGAGACTTAAATAAATAAAGATATATATTCAATATCAAATTACACTATTTACTTGGATTATGTTGGTAACACGTTTTATTATTTTTTTATTCACACCTTAATTTGCTTTCTTCTTACTATGACTGCGGCCATGTGTAGTTGTTGCCAGACGTACTATAACCAAGTACGCCGGGAACCAGACTATTGGCCGGCGGGATATATACTGCGGACAGATTTTATCGCGAAACGGGGAAAAACGGAATGGTAAATAATTATAAACATAAAACGCAAATTAGCGATTCATTTAAAGAAATTTATCAAACCGTTCAAGATTTTTATTTTGGTTCAAACCATTAACATTTTATGTCTATTATGCTGTTAATTATTATTGTTTTTAACTTTCATTTTATATTTTGTAAGGGAGGTAACTACAGCTATGATATTTCCGGTTCTGTTAAAACCATTTCGTTTTTAATAACATAAAATGGTACGGAGTAAATGAATAACCCAAATTCAATTGTCTGGTATCTCTGTTTACAAATTAATGAATAGGATATGCTATTTAGGCCACGCGTATTGCACAGTTTGTTCATTGTAATTACAGGTTTTTCATTGTCACGTCTTGTAGGAATTAAATAAAGCCAATTGTCGTTGATTTCTGAGTTTATTCTTCGTTTGTTAAAAAACTATTTAATTTGTAAATAGCTTTATCAGTGTTCGCATCCGTTTTCGAGACATTTGGTGAATTGGAGTAGTAAGATAAGAAACGAAGCTACGCAAAGAGCGTAGCCTTAATTTTGAGACACGTTTCCGTTTAGGCCGTGACTATTGCATAGTTTGTTCATTGTAATTACAGTTATCCCATTGTAAAGCTTTGTGGGAATTAAATACAACCAATAGTCGTTGATTTATAAATTTAGTCTTAGTTTGCTTTAAAATAATTTTTAAGCACCTTTATATATATTCGCAAGCGTTTTAGAGACATTAATGAAAAGAGGTAACAAAGTTTAGAAACGAAGCTATAAAAAAGCGTAGCCTAATAACACGGTTACGTAATTACATGGACACATTTACGGTTAGGTAATTACATGGACACATTTTTAAACTCATACCATATGATGGCGGGTTTCTCGCGCCATCAATAAATATAGTGGGCAATGGAGTACATCCCGTAGAGAACACATTGCTAGATTAACAGAAGCATGGTATATTGATACATGATAAATGTTTTTCAAATTCCTTGTTGATCATTCGCTCGGCACATAACAAAACCAAATAATTAGAGGATAATAATATATGTTTGTTTAAACTGAATACGATTTATATCTCATCATGACATTTGTTGTAATGTTGCGATAAAGTTCAAAATTACTGTTACATATTATAGTTGGTTATGTTAGATTAATCGGAATTGTCTGATATTACAAGTCATGTATTTGAATTATTTGGACAGATATAATTAAACATACACCGGAATAAATTCGATCAGCATCCAAACTGCAAAAAAACACATCCTAAACAATACAACTAAACCATCTGCCCACAGAAAACTATTTGACTTGTATACTTACTTACTTACTTGACTCAAATGACTCAACAGTGCGCGCTCACATGATTCTTCTTATGTATTTCCTTCAAATACACGACGTCTGTTCAGCTTTCTCCAAGGACATACTGTCTTAAACTTCCGTGTGTAGAACATTAATCTTCTGTTATCAGTTTTACCAACTATTGAATGATAGCGTTGACATGTTTTAACCCTTATCGTAAACGTATGGATCCTTGTAAAGACAAATTAAATAATACATACGCACCCGGTGTCAGTGAGTATTTAACATGCATAATTTGTACTAGGAGTGCATGTATACAGGCTAGGAGAATAGGAACTTATACTTATTTCGTAGGTTCAAGTTATTAGGATGTATATAGTTGTGGTATAGTGTTTAGACTGTCCATTGCAGCAATGGTTGCACAACGTAACAAAATGGATAACGCCTGTGTTGGTATTATCATTTACTTAGTACTTTTGAACCTATGTTCCGGGATAGAAGGAATGATCACAACGAATGCACCATGGAATGGATGTGATACACAAGGACACAGCATCACATGCAATATTATACCAGGATCACTGCCTAATGGTACCGAATTTGTGTATTTGACGAATCTGAAGGTTCAAGGACTATATTCACAGAGAACTTTAAGTAACGGAACCTTTTCTTCTCCGAGTTGGCATTCTGTGAAACGCTTAACAATTTCAATAAATTCTGATGGATTCCATTCTGAACATTATTTCGAGTCGTACTGTTTTACCGGATTGAACGACCTTGAAGAGTTACATGTCCACATACGTAATATTTTGTATATAAAACCTGATGCACTTTACGGGCTTGGTACTAGTAGTTTGAAAGTTGTTGATTTTAGCCGATGTCCAAGACTTCCACTAGCACAACTCATATCGGCACTTGACGTTTTGGAGAATGTTACAATTGGCACACTGAATTTATCAGCTTTTTACACACGGCGTCCTGGGCTTGAACTTAACAAGGACTTTTACCGTGTTCTGATGAATAGAAAGGTGAAGGTGGTTGACTTGAGTTATACACAGGTCATCATGATGGATGTAACCTCGTTCGTGGCATTCTGTGATTACATGGAATCCATGATTATCACTAGTGCAACCATATCCGACTGGTCCTCGGATGGTTTCCGATATAAGCAATGCCCACATTTGACATACGTTGACGCTAGCTTCGTAACCTTTCCACAGTCAGCCATTCGTGGGAAAGGACCTGATGATTTGTATTATAAAGACTTAGTTCTGCCAATAGATTTACTCCTAAATTCGTTGAAACCATTTCTTCATCTAGAATATGTCGATTTATCTTATGTTTTACCTAGAAGCACTTCGCTTTCATCGGACAATGTCACAATATATTTCATGTCGGTCGCAAGACTGGCAATAAAAACAGTAAAAGTTCGTGGTAACAACGTTAACAGATTGAACGCTAAAGTAATAGCACCGAATAATCCGCTGGAAAACCTAGATGCATCCGACTGTTCCATTAGCTTCATTCATCCTGACGCCACTTCCGGGTTTCCGTCATTAAAACATTTGAACTTTTCGAATAATAACCTACAAATCATGGCCCATGAAAACATTACTCTATTTTCACGTTTGTTTGAAAATATGACTAAATTAGAGAGTTTGTCGCTCGCTCGTAACAGGCTGGTAAAACTTCCAAACACGATGTTTGCGAATAACCGGCATTTGTCGTCAATTGACGTATCTGACAACAATCTGGAAGACTTGAGCTTTCTGTCTGTTGACCTTTTTGGACTAAAACACTTGAATATACGAGGAAATCTTATTCAAACGATAGATGATAATATACTGATGGAGCTCGATGCTTTGTTTCGACAATATTCAAACGTCACAACTGACATATCTTTCGACTTGCGCAACAATCCAATTAAATGTTCCAATTGCAAGTCCTTCAATTTGATTGCCTGGATTTTGCATCAAAATGTTATATTTAAACCAATGGAAACCACGTGTATGGATGAAGACAAGGCTAACACTATTGATGAACATGTTATGGACGAAGTCAGAAGGAAATGTGACACACCAAAAACTGTTTGGATAATAGCCGTAACCGTTGGTGTGACAATTATTTGCGTAGTGGCATTTGCTTATCTGATACGATACTGTCATCGAACTCGGAAACGCGAAGAAGAAAGAGATGAAAGGATCCACCTGATACAAGAAGGGGCTGCAGAAAGAGAATATGTCGTGTTTCTGTCGTACAGCAGTGAAGATGACGAATTTGTCACACGTAACATACGTCACCCTCTTGCAGCGAAACTGGAAGAAATGATAGATGCTAATAGAGATCTTGTTTGTGAAGGTGATTCTAACTTCAGAGCTGGACGTCATATTCATGACGAAATGTCTGAACTATTGAAACGATCCGCTGTTGTTCTTGTCGTCCTGACGGATAACTATTTGGACAGCCATCATTGCCGCACCGAGTTTAACCAGGCTATGACGCTAGAAAAACCTATTTTACTTATAATTAAAGATATACTAGATATTGATCGTATGATGCCGGCCATGAGGGACATCTACAATACAAGAACACGAATTCTGTGGAAGTATGAAGGTGGTCACTATGTACTGAAAACTACGTGGGAAAATGTGTGTACTTCTATTTTAGAGTTGAGCTGAAATAGTAACCAATGGTTAATTTGCTATATTGTTTGTTTTAATTAATCATTTGACTTGATAACTATGGTAATGTGATAAAGTGACCTGTGTTTTCTAGACTCGTTTAAGAAATGTTGATCTTGAAAGACAACTCATTATGGATTATAAATATATGAAAGATTGATTACTGGTTTATTGAAGTAATTAGTCCTTAGTTTACTTATGAGTCAATCTCCATTAAAACCTGCTTTTTTGACATAATGTTATAGCTTTAGTACAAGATTTTGAAAGAGTTCAAAATAGATGAAATCAAATGAATGGCATTGACAGGGGGACACAAATAAAATTGACCAAATACAGTATTGATAAAATACTTGTTATAGAATATAGTTATGTTAAATAATGTTTGAATTACGTTTGTGACAACATGCAAAAAATCTCCAACATGGTATCTACAAAATCAGCTGTAACCTCCTAAAAAAGTTAAGATTTAAACACAATTTCTTTCTTTCGCTTCATTATGATTACTCTTTTAAATTCTGAAAAATACCATATTTATATTTTTGTCAAAATAGCAGGTTTCTATGGAGACCGGCTCATATTATTTGTGTTGATTTGTATATTCCAATTAGTGGACCATTTTATTTTACAAGCAGTTTATCAGTAACAGGTTGAAATAATATTGCTAATAATTATTTTATTTGTTTCATAAATAAATTCATGCTACTTTCGAATCCTGAAAGATAAATCCTACATACTTATGAGATCATCTTATTACCAGTGAAAACATTAAATTTTTAATTTGTGTAACAAATCCATCATATTGTTCAAATGACAGCTTGACTGAGGCGGCAGACTTTCGGGACGGGATGCCGTGTTTTCAGTTGCGCATTGTGCTTTGTGTGTTCTACGTTTTCTGTGATCGGCTGGTTAAGTTGAGTGCTGCCTTCCCTGTCTGACTTAATATAATCTTTTGGACCTTGTAGTCCGCTGTGGTTAGATAAGTCCTCGTAACGTCACATAATTCCATGAAACTTTATCATTATGTTTTTATGTTTTTAGAGCTGGGATGTTTAGGTTCAGTGCTGCCTTCCCTGTCAGATTTTTTATTATCTTTTGACATCTTAAATGTTTTGATGGCTACATGCCTGTAACTGGGACAAGGTAAACTATAGCACACTTAATGATGATCACACCAGAATGGCATCCATTCTTATCACCTCGGCCTTTATGCATTGCAATAATTTATGTGCCGGAGACAAACGGAAATGGCCGAGCTTTCACGGCTGGAATCGCATCGTCTATGTATTAGGAGGGTTGGACTTAGCATGACCATCATTTAAAAACAAGAGTGTGCTTTAAGTGGTCAGGGTAGTTAAAGCACAAAGATGTAAATTATGTCCCTCATAATTACTGCCCTATAATTGTTCATAATTGAAGTTATTTTTGATGTGAGCATACAAAAACCATCAGAATATAATGTCTACAATACAATTACATGTACATGTACAAGTCGTATTGGTCAGGGGAGACAATCTATTTTATTATTTCCAGAGTTACTTACCTTGAACCATTTCAAATAATATGTGTATTTTCTGTGTCAAAACGTTTAATTAACTGATTATCATAATAATTATTATTATCGGCAATATTTTTGAGGGAAGGTGCCTTTATGCTATGGCAATAATAACGTATTGTGCAACCTATATGAACATGCACGTCCATATTTTCTACTACAAATTCATTCAAATCGCGTCTTTTGCGATGCATACTTTTATATATAAGATTTAAATAGATTTATGTAAAATGATGTAAAACTCTACATATAACTGTGAGGACTATGAAGTGTGAATAGTGATGAGATAATCTTTACTTTTGTTTAAAGACTACCCGCTACCTATATATTATGTGTGATGTACTGTTGACTACCCGCTACCTATATATTATGTGTGATGTACTGTTTAAAGACTACCCGCTACCTATATATTATGTGTGATGTACTGTTTAAAGACTACCCGCTACCTATGTATTATGTGTGATGTACTGTTTAAAGACTACCCGCTACCTATGTATTATGTGTGATGTACTGTTTAAAGACTACCCGCTACCTATGTATTATGTGTGATGTACTGTTTAAAGACTACCCGCTACCTATATATTATGTGTGATGTACTGTTTAAAGACTATCCGGTACCTATATATTATGTGTGATGTACTGTTTCATTGATTTAAATAAAAATGTACTTGATTTGATTTCTCTTAGTTGTGTCTTAATCTTAATGATTTAGTCTGCAAACCAGTTCTCCATCTACCCAGGACATATCCTTACTGAACGAAATACATGTACAAGCATTGGTCTAACAAAACACTGTCAAATGATCATATGACCAATGCATGGTAGTGCACCTTTATCCAGCAGCCATCTGTTTTAAATAGAAAATTAAGGTATCTTTTGACTATTTGAAGCATCTCAAAATGAAACCTCGGGCCATATATCTGTCTGCTAATTTTGTTCGCCGTCAAGGAATGTGAAAGTTATTGTCACTTTGTGATCGCAACCTGTACTGGTGTTTACTTTGTACAAACATTTCCCACAAATACAGGGGAGCTGTACCATTGATGACACGGAACACCATTACCAGAACTTTAGACATTATCCTAGCCTTAACTGGAAGCCAGTTATTGACAGGAATATCATCTCCTTCGACAATATGATACCCGCGGCATGATCCAGGATAACACACGTATAGTTCGCCGGAGATAACACTAGCCTTTGTTTACAAATAAAAATGAAAATAAAATACATTAAATACATAGTCTAGTGCATAGACACTTTTAATGGTATACTCTTTAAATCTACACTGATAACTTGGGTCCAGTCGACCGTGGAGTGTTTATATGATTTGCTTTGTTTGTTTATTGACAAGGCTAGAGTTATCTCCGGCGAACTATACATGTATACACATATATAATGTTATAAACACTATAAGACATGTAATCTAAGCTTGATGGTCGTTGGTAAGGCAGGAACTTCTCAAGGAAAAACGATATAAAATTTTGATCTTATTGCTAGTTTTACTGACATCTAAGAGAAGTTCGTCTATATACGGTCTGACCGGTGGGGTGTAAATGATCAGTAACACTATTTTTAATCAGCGCATTAAGTACCTCATTTACAAGGCTCAGTTTCTACTCCTACATCAAGGGCGCGTTTGGAACGCTGTTCCGCACATCCCGGACAGTGGAACACACTTACGAACAAACCGGAACACTGTTCGGAACATGTTCTTTCTGTGCCCGCCACAGAGGTGGTGCAGCCAGAACAGTCACGTGGTTACAGCAAAAATATTGGCCGCTTGTGTAATAAAATATAATATAATAAATATAGTTTCCAATTATGGACCATTGCGGGCAAACAGTCGCACTTAAATATATCCACATGCATATTTCTTCCTCCAATAATACGGCTGCAACTACAATTTTGGTCATCTTTAACATTTTACTTTCTGTTCCGTTTTGTTCGTAAGGTGTTTGGAGTAGAACATTCGGCACAATGTGCAGGACAGTTCCGTTTTGTTCGTAAGTTGTTCGGAGTAGAACACCCCGCACATGTTCGGAACAGACGCTACGAACATGCCCCAAGAGTTCAAAGCATGAACAAGCCGGTATCTCCCCACTACTCAAACAGGACGGCTTCCTACACTGTCGAGGAGATCTAAAATAAACAATTTTGAGCTAAATCTCATCTCAAATATTGCCATGTGTCTTTAAGATATTATTCATGGGAGACTGGTTTCAAAATTGGCATCACAAAACAGAACATCTTATTCTTAGTTCATTACTGTAAAATTTAAAGAGCTCGAACTTCAAATGTATCTCAAATTTTGACTCTGATTTAAGCAAAATCTCAATTTGAGTTGAGATTTCTACTTGAGATGCTTCGGGAGATCGGGGCCTGATGAAGTTAGGGGAACATAAAGCTTTGATTACACTAGTAGTATAGTATACTAACTTGTTTTAGGTCAATTGTGAAACACGCTTTTCCAACTACATGTATTACAATGTGCTAGTATATTAATCACTTTCGACACCTCAATTACGATGTTCGCCCATCGCCACGAGAGTATAAGAGAAGAGAAGCTAGTACCTTTTTATGCTTAGAATCTAGCAAGATAAATACTGGTAACATTTTTATTTCGTCTTTGGGGGATCGAACCCATGTATGCTCAGAACCTCCCGTAGTCCAAACGGATGCTCTATCGGTCACAAGGCTATCGAGGAGCTCAATCACTGACAGGGGGACATACACCAATAGAGTAACTCCGTTACTTGTATGTCTAGGCTGTGTAGTAAATAGGCACTGGACCTCCGACCAAACAAGTTTGTTTGTTAATGTCATTTTTGAAAGTCTATTGTTTCTATTAAGTTGTGTTTTATTTATTTCTTGTGGTATCTAGTACCAACCCTCCTACTAACTAAGAATGTAAGATATGACAATTGACGGGTAATTACTTGAGAAATGGACGTTCATGCAACCCCATGTATATGTTGAACGATTTTGACGGGCTTAGTTACCAACCTTAATCGAGTCTATAGAAATCTGATTTATTTATATTTATTGTTGGGTTTTAGAGGGGACCATGTGGGTCATATCCACATGCCGAGCACCAGTCCTGTGTCCTGTGTAATGTTTCAAGCAAGTTTCATCTTGTTTTCTCAATCCTTACCATTTGCCCTATAGTGCTCACCTGACTTGTAGTTAGACAGAATCAGCATTTTGTTGTGACCTAAATACAATACATGCTTTGACATATCCCGATGTGCCCGCGATTTCACTATCTGTATCAATACTTCCCGAGGCTTCCTGGAGACATCGAGGAACCTCCCGATTTTAATCAGCAGTACAATCATCCCTGAGGCAGCTGAACCGACGCATCAAGTCGAGTTCTCCCGATCCTCCCGATTCATCACGACTCCTCCCATCCTCATACACATACGACAACTCATAGACAGACAACAAATGCTGGTCAAAGAAAGACAACTCGTACTATCAGCAAACTACCTCCCTTGCACATATACAGGCGTCTCATGAAAAACGCAAGTTCTATAATTTTCAAAAAATCAAAAGTATCAGGGGCGGTATTCACAATTAATCATATGATAATCTTTATAGCATTGATCACCCAAAAATAGCTGCCCGTAGCGACAAAAAGGTTAAAAACGTCCGTAATAACAACAGACTGTTTGACAATTAACGAAAGTGCGCGTCAATTTCAACTTCCGTTACTATTTTAAGAACGGGAAATACCTAGTTTGCCTGGCAACGAGTTTAAGGATACCCTTAAGGGAAAATAATAATTTGCATATATGTAAGGAATTCCTTAGGTAAGTATTTCCTTAAATGAAGATAAGGAATTCATTAAGGTTAAGAAATTCCTTATCCTTATCTGAGGAAAATAATTTAAGGATAAGGAAAACCTTAAGGAAAACCTTAAGATTCTTTGTGAATACCGCCCCAGACGTTTAACTTGATTTTGATCAACTCAGAATTAAAATTTCGAATAAATGTGAAAAACTCAGGGTTGGGATTTAATTTTATGGACAATGATCATCATGAGTCAGTAAATGACAATAAACTAGTACACATCGCAAAACTTCAAAATCCCGCTTTTTTTGCGTTCGACTGAAACGGTCTAATTGGCCAACAATCGACCACCGGCTTCGAGGGAAGAGATAGAAAGTTCGATACAAGGAATCCAGGCGCGCTGCCCTAGCTGTTTCCAAATACTAACGTTAGTAGACTAATTGGTTCTCTTACGTTCCCAGTGTTGCACCGATACACTAGAAATTACATCTGGGTGTCCAACTAGTTCATCGCTAGTTGGGTGGGAAACACTGAAAAGCGTTTCTGAAATTTCCTATGACCCGGCGAGATTTGAACTAGGGACATCCGGATTGTTAGTTGAGAGTGCTAACCACCAAGTTGCTGCATATTTTAAGTTCTAATTTTGTATAGCAACAAGTTTTCTACATACTATATGCATTTGAATAAATATGTAATTAACTAACATGCAATCCTCCGTAACTTTACATTTTTAGCTCACCTGTCACGTCTAATAGACGGTCCCTGGGCTTTTGTGATCGCCCTTCGCCCGTCGTGCGTCCGTGCGTCAACAATTCATTAAAACAACATCTTGGCCAATTATTTTTTTACACAATCATGTTCCTTGGGTGAGCCTCTACTGAATTCCTCGAAACAATTTTTAATCGTCAAAACATAGCCGACAGGGGGTGGGCTTTTTCCCTATTCTGTTACATAGTGAAGTTTTGGCGATAATTCTCTGAAACCACTGGTCCCATTCAAAATAAGTTGAATAACTCTACACACATGTGCCTTTGTTGATCCTCTACAGAATTCCTTGAAATAATTTTGATTCGTCAAAAAACATGGCTGCCAGAGTGGGGGCGGGCTCTTTTCCTATATAGCTTTATAGCAAATCCGAAACCACTGATCCACTTTCAAAATAATTTTGCAGTTATGATTGGTGGATAAGCCCTCTACAAAAGTGACAATTTTCTCATGATTTGTCAAAAAACATGGCTACCAGGTGCAGGGTCTGTTACATTGGGAAAACTGCTAGGCCGACTGCATTGATGCATTATACTATATAGCATTTTTCAGGGACTCCAAACAAGCTAGTCTGTCCACTGTTAATATTCCCAGGGACATGGTACTCAGATGAGCGATAAAGGGCCATCATTGCCCTCTTGTTTTGTGTTATGGGAAATACATAATTTGAACCATTTTGACTACATCTGAAAAGCAAACTCGGATATTCCATATTTGGTATACTAGTAACACTGAATCACATATAGTTCCATACTAGTTTATGAAATCCTATTTTTGGGATTAAAACATTGAAAATATAACGGAAAAGTGCGAATTTTAGGAATAAGTCGTAAACGTACCTCTCAAAAAACTAAAAAACACACATGGTTGTCGAGTGGTTAACGGACTTGACTACTGATCGAGAGGTCCCTGGTTCGAATCTCGGCCGGGAAACTCGGTCATTTTTGAAACGCTTTTCAGTGTTTCACACCCAACTAGAGATGAACTGGTTGGAAACCCAGAGGTAGTCTCGCGTGTATCGGTGCTATACACCGGGCACGTTAAAGACCCAGGGAGTCTATTCGGAACGAGCTAGGGTAACGCACCCGGATTCCTTGTATCACAAATCTTTTTTCTACTCGCTGTCCCTTCAGCAAAAAAAGGACCCCATTGGAAATAAGTGCTTGCACTTTATGGGTTATCCTTGACCGAGAGGCCTAAATAATTACATACATACAATTTTCGCAATGACCTACATTGATCTCAGATTCACAACCATCGTTTTCCAACGCCCATGACCTTCTTCTTAAATAAGCAAGAGAGCCATTGGCCCTAAAGCGCTCACCTGATGACTAGCAGTTAAGGCAGGATCAGTATTTGTTATGATATGACCTTAATATTTAATGTAGATTTTACAAATACACACTTTGTGGCCAGGTTTTATAAAGATGAGGTAAAAAATGTGTCCTCCAGAGTATAAACAATGTTTTTCGTTGATTTGACCTAGCGACCTCGCTTTTGACCCCAGAGGACCCAGTTACGAACTTGACATATATTTCATAGAGACAAACATTGTGACCAAGTTTCATAAAGATTAGGTAACAAATGTGACCTCTAGAGTGTTAACAAGGTTTTTCTTTGATTGGACCTAGTTCGGCCAAGTAACCTTGTGTAGACCTCATTACAGAAACCACATGACCCAATATCAAACTTGACCGAGATTTATTAGAGATGATCATTGTGACCAAGTGTCATGAAAAAAATGTGTCCTCCAGAGTATAAACAATGTTTTTCGTTGATTTGACCTAGCGACCTCGCTTTTGACCCCAGAGGACCCAGTTACGAACTTGACATATATTTCATAGAGACAAACATTGTGACCAAGTTTCATAAAGATTAGGTAACAAATGTGACCTCTAGAGTGTTAACAAGGTTTTTCTTTGATTGGACCTAGTTCGGCCAAGTAACCTTGTGTAGACCTCATTACAGAAACCACATGACCCAATATCAAACTTGACCGAGATTTATTAGAGATGATCATTGTGACCAAGTGTCATGAAAAAAATAGGCCAAAACTTTTACCTCTCGAGTCTACACCAGGTTTATGCATGGCATGATCCTGTGAAACACTTAAGAACCCAGATAACCCAATGTCAATACACAAGTCATGAAACATATTTAGATGTCTTAAGATGCATGTTCATAAATGAGTGTGACATTGCAATGTTAACTGGTTCAACAGTGTCACCACAGGCTTTTCGACAGCTTGGACTTGGTGGACCTTTTTTTTGTTTAGTTGAGCATTGTGCCTTGTATGTGTTTTATATTTTCTGTGCTTGGTTGGTTCAGTTAGGCATTGTGCCTTGTATGTGTTTTATATTTTCTGTGCTTGGTTGGTTCAGTTAGGCATTGTGCCTTGTGTTTTATATTTTCTGTGCTTGGTTGGTTCAGTTAGGCATTATGCCTTGTGTTTTATATTTTCTGTGCTTGGTTGGTTCAGTTAGGCATTGTGCCTTGTATGTGTTTTATATTTTCTGTGCTTGGTTGGTTCAGTTAGGCATTGTGCCTTGTATGTGTTTTATATTTTCTGTGCTTGGTTGGTTCAGTTAGGCATTGTGCCTTGTATGTGTTTTATATTTTCTGTGCTTGGTTGGTTCAGTTAGGCATTGTGCCTTGTATGTGTTTTATATTTTCTGTGCTTGGTTGGTTCAGTTCGGCATTGTGCCTTGTATGTGTTTTATATTTTCTGTGCTTGGTTGGTTCAGTTAGGCATTGTGCCTTGTATGTGTTATATATTTTCTGTGCTTGGTTGGTTTAGTTAGGCATTGTGCCTTGTATGTGTTTTATATTTTCTGTGCTTGGTTGGTTCAGTTAGGCATTGTGCCTTGTATGTTTTTTTATATTTTCTGTGCTTGGTTGGTTCAGTTAGGCATTGTGCCTTGTATGTTTTAATGCTTTCTGTGGTTTTCTCGGCTGGTTAAGTTGAGTGCTGCCTTCCCTGGCGAACTTAATATTATCATTTTGTTAGGATATGTGTAATTATAATTTCAGAACAGTAAAATCAACATACAATGGTTTACTTCTCTTATTTACTTTTATTATCAACATTTAAAATGTCTGTACATAAATTAAGGCACTAAGGGTGACTTTAAACACAATACATTCAATATAATTATTTATAAGTGTAATTCATCTTCAACATAAATACAGGAACACAAATAACAAATGCTAACAACCAGAACAATGTAGATATGACAATATAAATATGGTTTATGTAATTCACACATAGTATACTGCTAATAACTTATTTATAATAAAATCTTGACATTTCCATGGAAACGGCAAAGCAGTATAGTCCAGAGAATTTGACACGAATCTCGACCTTCAATTAGCATAATTTAACAGCTGATATATTGTCTATATTTATAACCCCAGTTGTATGTTTTCATAAGCGGGGAGTATCACAAAGATGCTTGAGGTGTAATACTAACACAAATCTAAAGATGCGATATTGCACAATTTACTCGAGGAAATTTATATATTCAATGCAAGAACCTTATAATATATTCATGCATAAAGGTCAGGATCATGTCAAATTCTCTGTGCTATAGAAATATTGTAATCATAATTCTAAATTGACATCAAAACTGCTTGGCTGAATGCAATCAATAATAAGGTAAGTAGCTTGGTCTTGTATCACGGTAAGTAAGTAAGTAAAGACTTTGTTTAACAAGCTTACACATTTGGTTTACCAATCTTCTATGTGGGCCACGGTACAGTAGGAAAGAGGGCAGTAACTGCAATACTGCACTGGAAAATAATGTGATATCTGCAAATAGTGTAATATATGAAACACTGCACGTTGTGTGGCTTTTGTGCCACTTCATCCACCACACTCTCAGTTGAACTAAAATACAAAACAGGGAACTAACACTCAGTAATCTCGAGATATTCCCTGACAAAATAAAATAACTGTGTGTTTTAGTTCTCTATCTTTAACATATTCTTATCCATATCAGTCGTTGTTTATTTGCAGGTAAAGTAAGGGAATGAATTTTAGAATGTTAAACAGTTAATACATGGTTTTAAAATTTGCTTTTGCAAAAAGCAGTACACTCTATAAGCAATGAGCTAACCAGGGGTGTCAATAGGAAAAAAATTTAAAATCAGGAAAATCTGATGCGGCCAACCATTTTTGCCAAACAAGAGGCCTTCAATGACATTGTTTCAACAATAAACTTAGTTTGTATGAAAGAAAATTCTTCAGAGCAGATTAAATTTACCATAACTTTGCTATTTCTTGAGATGTTTGCATCATGTTACTTTTATTTTGATCAGAAGCCATTGCTCTTCCAGGAATTCCGGATAAATCAGGAAAATTGACACCCCTGGCTAACGTTTCAAACAGTAGCTGAACTATTTTTAACATTAATTTAAATTAAATATTACTAGTAATACATCAACAATAGCAAAATAATGCTTAGAAATGATTCGTTGAAAAAAAATAAGCCCATATAAAAAATAATTGATAATAATCAAAATAAGTTTTTGTATCAAAAATGTATATAATCAAAAGAGCAGCAGTAAATTATTTGTACGTATAATGACCTATCTTCTCTCAATACTCACACAAGCCATACACAAGCCATTTATATTATCATAACAAGAGATGTTTGTAAAACACGTATGCCCCCCATTGCAGCCCAATAGTCAAAAATGGTGAAGGTCTCAGTGACCTTTGACCTACTGACCTCAAAATAAATAGAGGTCATCTACTGTTGCTGACCAACCTGCATGTAAAGTTTGAAGATCCTAGGTCAAAGCGTTCTCGAGTTATTGAACGGAAACCATTTGAATAGTCAGAAATAGTGAAGGTCACAGTGACCTTGACCTTTGACCTACTGACCTCAAAATCAATAGGGGTCATCTACTGTTGCTGACCAACCTCCATGTAAAGTTTGAAGATCCAAGGTCAAAGCGTTCCTGAGTTATTGAACGGAAACCATTTGAATAGTCAGAAATAGTGAAGGTCACAGTGACATTGACCTTTGACCTACTAACCTCAAAATCAATAGGGGTCATCTACTGTTGCTGAACATCCTCCATGTAAAGTTTCAAGATCCTAGGTCAAAGCGTTCTTGAGTTATTGAACGGAAACCATTTTATACGACCGACAGACCGACCGATCGACAGACATGTGCAAAGCAATATACCCCCTCATCGAAGATGGGGGGCATAATGATTATTACAGTATAACATGTAACGTGTACAATAGGCACATTCAAACAGGACCCCATAGAATAACACAAATGACCTTTAACTCGTCATTTAACATTATGAACTTGAACACAACATTTTAACATAATGACCTTGAAATCAACATTAAACATAATGACCTTGAACTCATCATTTAACATATTGACTTTGAAAATCAACTTTGAACATAATGACCTTGAAATCAAAATTTAACATAATGACCTTGAACTCAACAGTTTACATTATGACCTTGAAAATCAACATTTAACATAATGTTCTTTGAATCAACATTCAAGAAACAGACCTTGAAATTCAACATTGAACATAATATGACCTTGAAAATCAACATTAAACATATTAGTCTTAAGAATTTATGTATTGGTCCTTACCACCGAACAAATATTCCTATCAAAGTTTCCAGATTGCATGTCCATTTTATTTTATTATCTTGACTGGACACTGTTTGGGATATTAATGTGCTAACAAACACAGAATATCAAATCTAGTAAAATCGATTCTAGTAAATATGAACAAAAACACTGGAGAGTAGAAAATCAAACCTAGTAAATGCTAACAAACACACAAGAGTTGAAAATGAAATCTAGTAAATGTTAAGAAAACACTGGAGCAGAAAATGAAATCTAGTAAACATGAGGTTATACATTGAGTATTTCCTAATATAAAAATATTATTGAAGTAATATAAAATAATGAACACATAAGTTCAGTATGAGTCACCTCAAATCAGAAATTTTCTCAAGGGATTATTTTTTTCTATGTATGCGAAATCAAAAAGCTTGCAAAAATCCAAGATTGTGAACTTAAACAATTGCAGTTAAATACAGAGGGTAGTTTTTTCTAAATTTAAACAATCACAAACAACTAACCTTGCAAACTACCTTGCAAAATTTAGACCTCTCAAACATTTATGCTTTCACAGTATGAACAAGAGCTTTAACCAGTGATCTCCCTTGATAGATGTTTTTATGCTTTGAGTTGGTCCACTGGTAACTGTATCATTAATAAAGAGTATAACTTTTTTTATAAAATTTGCGTTATCTTAGATAAATATAGACAACATACATTTTATGTAAAAAAAATCAATGGTACAGTTACCGTTGGTAGGTCAAGATAATACCAGAAATGCCATTATCTGACAGCAGTGAGCACTAACTAGTATATAATTATCAGAATAAAAATCTAACAAAAATTATCAACGTAGAGAGATTCAAAACAAAAATTACAAAACTAAAACAAATATGACAACATAGAATTTATGAAAAAAATACAAAAATGTACATTAAATATGAACATATTGAATAATTCCACAAGTCTCTGAGATAAATACACATTGATATTCATTTCCAGCAAGAGTTTTGGACAATAATTTGCATACTCAAAAGTACAATATTCGTCTCTGCAGATGATATGAACAGATGAACAGATTAAACAGCACATGTTCCTTGCCATCTACATTGTCTAGCAGTTTTTGGTGGTTATGGAATCGGATTACCTTGTTTGATCACAAACCAAACCAGGCCCAGATCTCCCGAAGCATCTCAAGTAGAAATCTCAGCTCAAAGTGAGATTCTGCTCAAATAAGAGTCTAGATGTACGATATATCAGAAGTTTGTGATCTTGACATTTTACTGTGGTAATAAACTCAGAATAATATGTATGTTCTGTGATGCCAATTTTCAGTGAAGCCTTCCATGGAAATTACTTCAAAGTTAAATGACAGTATGTGAGATGAGATTTAGCTCAAATTGAGATCCTTAGGGAGATCAGGGCCTGGTGTTGGTTAATCAGATATATGTTCCTCTCCACGTAGCACATATGTGTACATAAAATAAAGTGATTAATCATTTACTCCATAGTTCCCAAAACTAGTTCCAATATTCTAAGAAGACTAGTTACATAGTGTACACAATCATCATAATTATGTGGAATCATATTGAAAATTGATATTGCTGTCAAATATGTAATCCACAATAAATATAGTCGTTATCATTATTATTATTATTATTATACTAGTTAGTGGAAAATAATTGGTAATAAACAAATGTTCAATTGAAATCTGATAAATACATAAATATCATAAACAACTAAATGCATATGCGGACCTACATCGGACACACTCAAATAGTGCTTACAAAAACTTATGTTTGACTGGGAATGGTGATATGCCTTGACAAAATAGAACTAGATGCATGTACAATCTGCGGCTGACAATTTGTCACTTTACAATTTGAGCTAAAAAACAAATTTATTAAGTAGTTTATGACCTAGATTGGAAAACTTCTTGTATGGAGATTGAGCACACGCTACAATATTTATCAGGAACAATGGAGTAAATAGTCAACTGATATGCAAATAAAGTATAATTCTTATACAGAGGATCTTCCCCTTGTCGTCAATTTATAGAAAGTTATCTTAAAAGAGTTCTGGATTTTTTTTTAGATTTTTTATGACATTTCCTGAACAAATTTTAATAAAAATTTTATGAATTGACAACAAGTGTGAAGATTCCTTTTAAAGTTTTATCACATGGCACTAATAACACAAAATATACACATTTTTCTGTCGAAAAACTGACTCTGTTACATAAACAACACCATAAAATGACATCATTTATGGGATATGATTTCATGAGTGACATCATTTAAGAGTTACATTACACTTTAGTGTAGTATAAACAAGACTGTGTTCAATAAATGCTTATGCCTCGGTGGAAGCCTTGTCCATAATAACTAGAAAATTCAATCAGACTCAGAGGCAGTTATTTGTTGAAATATCGGATAGTGTTACTTGGCGTCTAGGACAATGTAAGGTGTTTATGATGGTAAACAAGTATGCCAAGTTTGAAAGCAATGCCTTGATCAACTTTGGAAATACACGAGTTTTAAAAACATGAATTTCAATGTTTTGGTTAACATTTTTAATGGGACAGATGAACGGACAGGACAATTTAATCACTTCATGCCTCCCGCATTAGAAGATGCCGGGCATACAAATAAATGTATGATATCATATAACCCGGGTACAAGCAAAGTCATGTGATAAATACATATTGCATGTGTGCCAGTAAATAATTCTGAAAACCTGAAGTCCTCAAAAAAAAACTATTTATATAGAGAAAATGAAGAAAAACAGATTTTTGGTACATTCAATCTTGCAAATCTGAAATCAGATATATACCTGAAACTTGCACTCACGATATTGTATATTACATGTATTATATAATTATAAAAAGTATGTATTAAAGCTTATAGTACAGCACATATAGATCACATAATGAATACACAAACATATATATAATACGTACTGTAAACAATATTATACAACCTGAATTAAATACTAACTGTAACTAAAACAAGTGCCAATCAACTATCAAAAAATTACATTGACACGTATACAACAAATAAAACATTTCAATATCAAACAATAAACCGGGCTGCATAGAACAAAATCATTAACAAACGATTACAATGCGTCCCTGGTGCAACAAGGTTGAATCCACAATTAAAGTCAAAGGGTAGAAACAACCTAGCTGCCCCAAAGGAACTATTGATAAAAACATGAAACACAGAAAATCCAGGTTTTCATTCAAGGCGCCAAACTATTTTCCCCCTAAAACTAACCTACAAAGTAACATAATTTACATAACATGTAATGCCATGTACAAATGTAACAAATTTCTGAGTTAGTCGTTGAATTCGTTGTCAAAATAAAATAATATAAAAACAGAACGGCATGTTCAAATACAGAGGTTATAGGTCAATCATAAAATAACAGCCACATCAACATTGTACAGACAACACAAAAGTTTGTAAATAGTCATCTCTATATGCGCTGTATGAAATCATGTCATGTGGTAAGAGACTGGTGGTTTTAGAAAAAACATTTTTCTTTCCATTTATTTCCTAGCGGCTAATAAGACAGTTTACTCTCCAGGGGCTAATAGCTTTAAACTATCATTTGGCTAACGATCATCGTTAATTCCATAGTTTTGCTAATAAGACAGATTACTCTCCAGGAGCTAATAACCATAAATTATCATTCGGCTAATGACCATCGTTAATAATACTATAATATAATAGTTTTATCATTCACACATTAATAACAATGGTTGCAAGCATAATGAATAAATGATAGCTACTGATTATTAGACCCTGGTTCTGTAAATGTGAAATATCAGGGGTTCAATTTGACTTGGGAGTAGGGGTTTTGACCCATACATTTTCCAAAAACCCACATTTTGACCCTCAAGATTTTAGTTTGAAGGGTCATCTTCTCTTAAAATCATGGAAATTTTGCCTATAAAATGGTAAAATTTAGTCAATGACATATATATTAGTATCAAAATGACCCTTCAGATACAGTGGCCAGTGGAACCCCTGAATATTAGAAAAATTTCTTTTCGTAAAACATTGTCCAGGTATCGATCATTGCCCAAAATTTATGGTGTTGAACACATTGGTATATTTACAAGGGGTGATCGCGAAGTTCGTGTAATTTGCTTATAAAATAAATTATTCATTTTTAGTTAAATATTGATGAAACTTCACTATCAGGATGATCAACATGATTGAAGTTGAAATATAGAACGGAATAAAAATCCACCAACTTATGCGACAATTAACGGTACCCTTGGCAACGCTACTACACGTGGTTGCAGCACACCAAAATTAAGACATTTTTCATCTTTCGTTCTCCTGAAACAATGCTGTTTTTAAAGTCTTATGTGTGACTAAAATTCACGCAAATATAACACATCATACGTCAACGTCATGGGGTCATTTCCATAGAATATAATGTCGTTTACTACATTCGCTATCAAATTAGCACTGTCTTTAACTATACTGATAATGAAACGGAAACAACGTCATGACGTCAAAGAGGTGACATTGAATTGAGGCGCTTTACAGAATGTTGCATGGGAATGTGAAACAAACACTGACTGAAACCAATGAAAAGATGAAAATGTTCGACAATTTAAAAGCGTATAGCCCGGCAGTTACCAACATACAACACAGACTATTCAAAATGCACAGAAGGTCAATTGAAGTCAACAATAGAGAAAGGTTGCCATCGACAGTGATTCCGTGTGTACGTGAAAAGTGCGCGGAATCACCCGAAAAGACAGACGTAAAACCATTAGACTGATAGTCAGCGAGCTCGAGAAATCTCCTTAAACTATGTATGGGATCTGTCCGAAAGAGCTACGTATGCGGAAAATCAGATATTCGTGTCACTTCGTGGGACAAGTGCTCCATACATTGAACCTACATGTCGTTTGACGTTATGTGACGTCGTTTAGTTTTCTAGTGTGCGGCGTCTATGCATAGTGGATGTTTAGAAATCGTCGTAACTATGTAACTGTTTGATATATTTTTCTCATTCATACAAGATTGTTATGACATTATTTATTATTCCTTATGTGCAAAACAACACGATTCACAACAAAATTACACGAACTTCCCGATCAACCCTCGAACATGTAAAATTTGGGCAATAATTAGGCCTTACTTCGGTGGTATATTGTGTTTGAAACAGAAAGTGAAACTGTCTTTTCTGCCCAAGTATGAAATACTAATTTAGTAAGTAAAGATATAGGCCAAAGATCTTAAATTATTTCAGGCAGTATCAATCCTGTTAATTGAACACACGGACAATGCTCAATATGAGGCAATAACTTAATGACACTAACATTGAATCCCGGCTTTTCCATGGAAAACTCCCTATTGGCAGTTGAAGGCAGATTTTAAAATTTTACGAGTATAATGTTCACAAAATGTGGAGATAAAATTAAAGTACATGTAAGGATTGTGGAATGTAGGAATCCCCAAAGCCTTACAATTGGAAATCCTGGAAAACCCATATCTTGGACAACCATTATGTTTTTTACTTCATGGTTATTTTTTTTTTCAACAGCATTTTACAATTTGACCCACTAACCTATTATTCTCTATATTAGGGGTCCTACTGAGGCAAAATGCCCAACCTTGAAAATAAGTCCCAAGTCTGTTTTGGTTGGCATTACCTACAGCAAATCTCTGTCTCAAACATTTTTCTATTTCTAAAAGTCAGCTTAGAAACTTCAAATGGCCATAACTTGGTCAATTCTTTGATTTTTTTTCACCAAATAACTTTTATCTTCAACAGAAATGTTCATTCTTTCTAGTGCAGCAAATCCAGAATTATAGGACCCCTGCTATATTATATACAGTATCCATATTTGACCAACTAACTCTGGTTAATGGGACACTAACTGAGGTTATTGGGAATAATTGGTGACCTGTTTAAGGTGTGTAAAGGCATGACTATTGAGCAAAGGGTTACTTAGGAACAAATATTTTTTCAAAGATAACATGAAGAAAGATACAAGTCAGCAAAGAAATAAACAAACAAAGCAATATACTCCCTCATCAAAGATGGGGGAGGGGGCATACTAAATTAATGTAGATAATTCAGTAAGAAATGGAATCAGGATTAAATACTGTAATATAAATATTTGTGTAATAATCAACAAATAGACTAGGAGAAATACCATTAAATGGTCATTACAACATAATTATGACTTAGACGCTCCGCAACAGGTTTTCGTGATCTCCAGGCATGGTGTAAAGTTATCCAATTTCAATTCACTTGCCACCTTAATGTCCAATCTCTCACCACCTTAAGCGGCAGTTTTGATATAACTTGCCACCTTAAACATCCAATTCAAAATCACTCGCCACCTTAAATGTCCATTTTGAAATCATTCGCCACCTTAAACATCCGATTGGAAATCACTTGCCACCTAAATGTCCAATTTGAAATCACTTGCCACCTTAATGAGTCTCCAATATGAAGTCACTTGCCCCCTTAATGTCAAATTTGAACTCACTCGCCACCTTAATGTATGTATCACACTAACCCACCTTAACTCACTGATCTTACATAATATTTCAACATAAAAAGAACACCGAATTTATTCCACAAACAAGTCTGTACAATAATT
Organism: Spisula solida; assembly: GCA_947247005.1. Taxonomy (NCBI): domain Eukaryota; kingdom Metazoa; phylum Mollusca; class Bivalvia; order Venerida; family Mactridae; genus Spisula; species Spisula solida. Next base: position 21,364,361 of record OX365957.1, read on the forward strand.
TTTAAACTTGACTGGTATCATCTGAATTCCATTAACATCTAACAGCAAAATTTCCACTGAATCTGTTAACCAGTCTGGTTTCATCATAATTCAAAGTTGAGGTTTATCTGATCTAGCAAACCAGTCTACACAACAATTTTCAAACTTGACTGGTAAATCATCTAAATTTTCATTAACATCACTATCCTCAAAATTTCAACTGAATCTGTTAACCAGTCTGGTTTCATCATAATTCAAAGATGAGGTTTATCTGATCTAGCAAACCAGTCTACACAATAATTTTCAAACTTGACTGGTATCATCTAAATTTTCATTAACATCACTATCCTCAAAATTTCAACTGAATCTGTTAACCAGTCTGGTTTCATCATAATTCAAAGATGAGGTTTATCTGATCTAGCAAACCAGTCTACACAATAATTTTCAAACTTGACTGGTATCATCTAAATTTTCATTAACATCACTAACATCAAATTCTCCACTGAATCTGTTAACCAGTCTGGTTTCATCGTTATTCAAAGTTGAGGTTTATCTGATCTAGCAAACCAGTCTACACAATAATTTTCAAACTTGACTGGTATCATCTAAATTTTCATTAACATCACTAACATCAAATTTTCCACTGAATCTGTTAACCAGTCTATAACTGTCTGGTTCCTGGGGATGTACAACCTGGAGTTGTTGTGGATCTACAAGTTCATCCTCGGAATCGGACGTTTCTGGTTCCTGGTTGTTAGCTGGTGCATGATATTTCTTCTTCCTTTCAGCTTGCTCATCAATGTGTCCCTGTATAGCACATCGTAGCTGGAACAGATGAAGTGACAGTGAATAGTATGTATTGAACTATTGTCAGTATAATATATGCATTGGATTGTTGTCTGCGAAAATGTGAAATGCATTCACTGTAACAGTTGTCGGAGCAAATGTAAAATATATGGATAGTATTCAGTGAAAATGTGAAATATATTGACTGTAACAGTTGTCAGTGAAAATGTGAAATATATGGATTGTAGTCTGTGTGCAGGGGCCCGTTGTCTACCAAACCGTTTCTAAATTGCACTATCAAGCACATTCCTACGTCTATGCAACAACACGCTACCAGCGAGAGTACCATTTCTTAATACTCTGCTACGCAAAAAGGTTCTGCTTACTGCAAGCACTTGCCAGTGGCATATAATTTTTCGCTCAATCCACTACATAGCGCTTTTCCGCAGCAAGCCTTTCCTAGCATAGCACTATCGAGCTCTTGGTAGCGCTTTAGTAAGGCAACAGGCTCCAGGATTGCACAACTTTCTCGCTGTTAATATAGTGCATAAAGGTCAAGACAAGGTTAATTTGTTGGGACAATATAATATGTACACAATCTTACCTCCATCAAGGCCACCACACCCACCAGTCTACCTGTGTTGGTCACATACGCATGGTTTAATCCAAGCAATGAAAACAATGAATGTACCTGCAATGAAATATTACATAGTTTTTACATTTGGGCAATCAGCGTATGTTAACTTTAGCCAATGCAGGTAAGCGTATGTGCAGCAGTCCCTAACTTAGTCTGACATAGATGAATGAGTTGCCAAACGCCAGGATCGTTTGCACAAAGTTAACCTAAGTTATGGAAAGGTTATGGAAAGTTTGTCTGCTCTAACCACCTGCGTCCTTAAAGCGTTCAATGCGCCTGGTACCGTTGGACTAACATCAATTTGTGCTAGGGAAAGTAGGCTTACGCCAGCCCTTGTGTTACTATCGCGTTCATTGCGCTGACTACCTGTTGGCCATCGCTAGAGAAACATAAGACTCAATTCATCGACACCACCAGCGTTGACAACTGAGTTTAACTTAAGCAAACTTTAGTAAAAACTTAATTCAGCGTTCGGGAGCGTTTTCAAACGGAGCACAACTTACATCAGCGTTTATTTCCAAACGTCTTGCATGTTAAAAATTTTCAACAAGCACCACGTTCTTCAGCGTTCACCAGCGATCATCAACTTTTCAAAACATTTAGTAACGTTTCCTAGCAGGGCTGTACGTTTGCCCGAACGTCGGTAAACGACCTATGATCATACATTATTCAAAATGCATCACAATGAAGTAAAACTTTTAACAAAATGTCTGCTTACTTACGGAGTGATGTCCCTTGACATCCATATTGCACACCTAACCTAGTATTTATCTATGGTATACATTATTCAAATTTATGCGCCTTTAACTTCTTCCGGTTTAGTACAGGTCCCACTCAGGGGCAATATCATACTATTAACATCATAATGAAGTAAACATTTAAACAAAATGTCTGCTTACTTACGGAGTGAAGTCCCTTTACATCGATATTACACACCTTACATCATTTATCTATGGAATACATTATTCAAATGCATCTTTGACTTCTTCCAGTTTAGTACAGGTCCCACGCAGGGGCAATATCATACTATTAACATCATAATGAAGTTAACATTTAAACAAAGTCTCTGCTTACTTACGGAGTGAAGTCCCATTACATCGATATTACTTTCAAAACCTATTTATCTACAGTATACATTATTCGAAATGCATCACAATAAGTAAACATTTAAACAAAATGTCTGCTTACTTTATGGAGTGAAGTTCTCTCCACTAACTGGAAGGGTGCTGGGTCAATCTGTGCTCCCTCCCAATCTATACACTTGGCAAGTTGGCTATGTTCCCAGGCTTCTTGCTGTAACAAATAAACAATAATTATAATACCAGTCACTAAGAATTTCAAGCACTACAGAAGTCACCTGCCAGTTTAAAGCCATTACCTTTAGATTATTTTCAATGTTTCTGTTGCCATAGCAAGCACAATTGTTATCAGAATTAAAATATTTTAAGACATGCATAATCCCCTTATGGCCACCTATCCATATACCAAGTTGCATAAACCTAGCTAGGAAACTGTTTGAGTTATGTCAGGATCCAGATCTTTGACAGACCGACCTATAGTCCCCTCCGGTTGAAAACCGGTAGTGGACTTAAAACACAGAAACAAGAAGTGATTAAAACTATGAATATCCCCAGATACAAAGGGCAATAACTCATTATGACTGTGCTCAACTACAGTTGGTACTAATTTCTCCGTAACCATTTGTCAGATTGCAACAAAACTCCAAAACGTTTCCTTGCAGTCTGACAAATGGTTACTAAGAAATAGCTATAGTGCAGTCAAAGTTTGTTCACAGATAGCCACTGATGGACTAACACAACCAACAGAACGCATTACTCCAACAATACATCCCCAATGCCATTCATATCTGCTGGTATAATCAATATAGAAAACACATTTCTAATTATATGTAATATACTATATGATAAATATGAAAATTAAAATAGATCAATTATTAAGTTGAATTAACTTGTTGAACATGTAATATAATTATCATCAAGTTTATAAATGTATCATAATGCTTATTCAACTTCATGAACACACTCAAGACTTCAAACATCTACAATATATAGTTTACATACACAAACCATAGCAAGCAACTTTTACACACAACATACAGCATAAAGCAAAATATCTAGGAAGAGGCGGGTCATCGGTCATTTATAACTGTACAATAGAATGGTGGGTCATCTCTATAAACAGGGGTGTCAACAGAGCCAAATTAAAAATCCTGAAAATCATATGCTGCCGACCATTTTTGCCAAACAAGGGGCCTTCAAAAACATTTAACTCAGTTTTTATTGAATAAAATTCTTCAGAGCAGATTGAATTGACCATAACTTTGCTATTTCTTGAGATATTTTTATCAAATAACTTTTATTTTGGTCAGAAATCATAGCTCTTTCAGGAAGGATAAATCCTGAATTCCGGATTAATCAGGAATATTGACACCCCTGTATAAAACTAGAACATTAATCATTCACCAAATGATTATCATAGTAAACATTATATTTATAATCTTAACAAAGTCAATATCATACATATAATATCTACAGGGTGTTAAAAAAGTTCGTTTTCAATGTTTAGGTTTCACTAGTTTATTTTCCTGGCGTCAAAAGAATGTAAAATGTTCAGGTTAAATTCTAGAGGGTTCCGATATTGTTCTGATCTTTCTGGCATTAAATGAAGCTATCAGAGTAAGAAATTGAAGTGTACACTGTGTTCATAGTTCAGATACAATTTTGTATGAATTCAAATTTTGAGAACAAACTTTTTTAACACCCTGTATATAATGTATAGTAGAACTTTGATGCCTTAAACAGTTTGCCTCTAGGTTTAAAACCACCAAATAAATTTGTTCTTAAATTAAATGTCAAGTGACAAATTGCTACCCCAAAAATGTCAACTTTTTGTCCATGGGGACCTCTAAAATCAACCAATCAATAGAAATAGCTTTAAGTTAGAGCTTCAAGAAAATGACAAAAAACCGGGGGGTTGCGTATCATATAAGAAAAATTTAGTCCGTCAAACGTGGTGAACATATTTTCTCACACGCCCGGATTCATTACAAGTCTGTTAGCCACAACCCTGCTTTCACTTTCATATTCAAGCCATAATGTCAAAAACTTCTAAATAAAACAGTTTCACTACATCACATATTACATGATTGTGTACGAAGCATCTAAACCCAATTTCATGATTCTAATGCAGATTTGTCAAGACATACCACCATTTCCAGTCAAACCAAAGTTTTTATCAGGACTACTTGAGTGTATCTAATTTTGGTGGTCACCTCAAACACAATAAAAACCTCAAACAGTTTCTTCATTCCCAGCAAAATGATGATGTATTTAAGTGTAGAGTTAAAGACACCTCAGACAGGTAGATGGCTCAAACTTTTACTGTTTTATCAAAGCACTTACAAAATTCTTAAACTTAAGTTCAAATTTGAATTCTTTAACAGCTACACAGTGGGGGTAAATGGAGTTGTGATACACATAATGATTCAGTTAATCAAGTTTCCTACAGACCATATATGTCATGCTTTTGCAGTTTTTAAAGAATTATAAAGAATTTAAATTTGAACGTAAGTTTAAGAATTTCGTAAGTGCTTTGATAAAACAGTACCCAGGTCTGAAGGCTCTTTAAGGCATCAAAGTTCTATAATCATACTAGACACTTTTTCGCCTGGTATAATATATAGTAAACCTAAGTTTTAAATTATTTGATACTCATTTGTAGAAGGTACTGTTAAATGTAACAGAAACTATAAATACACAACCATGCATAACTTTACATGGACCGACACTGTTAGCGTGCAAAGTGTTACACTATAAATCACTCAATTTTTCGCATAATTATTAACTTTTATTTCGCGATTTTTCCGAAAATTTAAAGATTTTTTTGTTCGCGAGAATTTTGAATCACGCCATTGACAATGTCCATTTCATGACATTGTATTCGAAATTTTCGTGAAAATAATGATTTTGTGTTCTAACATCCTCAGGAATATTAGCGAAAATAAAAGTCTTGCAAAAAAAGTGATTTACATTGTAGTACAGTAACTAAGATTATAAGTTTGTGAAAGGCTTAGCTAAGTTGATAATTATACAATACAATAGATATGTCCTATTATCAATAATAAAGAACAAATCATTAGCATGTACAAAGTTCGTTTTCACTATTTTGCAATTTATATTCAATTTCTAAATTAAGACAATCTTATTAAAAAAGATCCTAACAATCATTTGTTCCATTCTTGACATCACATAGGCTAGCCTCAGCAGTGTTTCACCGCACTTTCAGATTTGTGAAAGAAGCGATTTAACTGGAGGAAGTAAAGTTCCAATCGACATGACCCCAAACAGACCTTATACCAGCGTAAAGTAGTAACAAGGGTCTGATTTTTATGAGATTGAAATTAGGACTACCTAACTAAGGGGACAAGTTTCCAAATCCTTTAAATGGAGTTAACTCCCTTACAATACAAACTAAACAAATCAGGCACATACATGTATGTAAAGTAAATTTTCTTCTTGAAAAGTTATTTGGTAACAGTATGGGGTACACAGAAAATGTAACACACTTTCTTAAGCACATGCATATGATTTGTTTCAATAATGTTTGTACATTTATCCAAATGTGCTGAAATATTGTGAATGCCATTATTTTTGCAATTGCTTTATTTTGGCAATTCTCTGTTAGAGATTTATTCGCAAGTTCATGAGACTCGTGCAGAGTTTGCAACATCAGTATTCAGAAATTGTATCAAACTTGAAATTATGAACTCACGAGATTGTCCCTTCACAGAAATTCCAAAGTTAAAACCTTGACAACTGAATGACTAATAGTAGTTGCATATACCATTATGCATGTGATAGTGTGTATACTAAGAAATTGTATGTAACTGTCTTCCATCACATAATAAATAACTTATTTATAGCATTAATAAGACATAGATCAAATGAATAACTTATCTATAGTATCAATAAGACATAGGTCAAATAAATAACTTATTTATAGTATTAATAAGACATAAATCATAAAATAAAAGAAGCATTCTACTACAGACCAACACAACTATACCATAACAATAGGAAGCAAAATTTAGGCCAATAAAAATCAGCATGTTGGTGTTCTTTGTGCTTTTTGAGTTCTTTGTTCTAATGGGGTGTTCAACAAATTATGCACATTTTCAACAACATATCAATGACACAAATTCAAAATGCTGAAGTTGCAGAAACCTAAGCAGGGGTTCTATTGAGGCATAACCCCAAATCCTGAAAACCAGTCGCAAGTCTGTTTCCCAACCCTACCCTAAATCTCAGTTAAAACATTGCTCCATTGCTAAAATTCTGATATTGAAATTTCAAATGACAATAATATTGTCAAAACTTGAATTTTTTCATCAAATATTTTTTATTTTCTGCAGTAAAACTCATTCTTTCTAATGCAGCAAATTTGGATTTCCAGATTATTCCGGAATTTGTAGGACCTCAGCCTAAGGCTTAAGGAGCAAAATGTTTTCATAATTTTATTATGCATTTTTATTGTACAAAACTTGCAATTTAAACAGTGACTGATTGGATGATTGTATGGGCATTTTCCGCAAGATGCGCCTCATCTCTATAATGTTCATGATGTATAAATACTGAATTGTTTAAAACTGTAGCTACGGCATTTTGAAATGGAGCGATATACCATCCAATCATATGGTCAGCAGCAACTCAGCTCAGCTAAAATTGAAGATATTTTTCACAAAATGATACTTTCAAAAATTACACTCAGGTATTATTATTTACATCTACAGTATATCATATAGGTCAAATTAATAGCAAGAGAAACATGTATATTAATAAGCCATAATAATGGCATAGCCTGAAAATGTACATGTAATTGTACTCTATTAATATTTCAAATTTTGACAAAATTCTTTCTTTAGTTTAACAAACAGGAAAGATAGATTCAACAGAAAATCACAAAAGATAAAGTTCGAAAAAAATGTCATTAAGGGCCCAAGTTTACTCAGATTTTGGCTCTTATGTTTAGCAGTAAGAACACCAACATTGATATACACCTAAGGCCAGGCTATCTTTTTATATCATGTTTGTTGAGCGTCACAATATATCTTATAAATCTTAGCTACCCTTTCGAAAAAAACAAACATTTTTTAAATTGAAGAACTTCATTCTGAAGAATAAATAAATAATAGAAAATGTCTCCTTTCAAACTTTTAATGAAGTCACTGTGACAATTGTTAAAAATACTACAACATGGCTGATATCCGCAAGATAAAATAAAATACTTTGAACAAACCAGTGGCTTAAGTTACCACATGTAGCTATAAATATTAAACCTTCAAATTTGTGAATCTTTTTAATAATAGTTTAATATCAGTACTGTAACTGTCAATCAAATTGAATCTAACAGTTTCCACAATTATTATAATGTTGCATAACAACAATGCTGATGTTTTTATGTCAAAGGAGCAAAACAAAGACATGTTCAGTCAACGCGCAACAAATTAGAAAAAAATAGCTTGACCATTTAATCACAAGTTACATTCTTCTAGTTGGCACTTACTTCTGGACTCCATTCAAATACCTTTAGTCAAACAAAGGTATCATTGATAAAGTTGATAAAACTTATAATAATGTTGCTAAAATGTAAATTTTAAACCAGTGGAGGCCGTTTCATCAACACAGCGCTACTGATCGAGTGCTTGGTAATGCTTTGCTAGAAAAAAATATGTTGCTAACAATACAAGCTACAAGCAATCATTCCCAAGCCTGAAAATTCCTGTTTCAAAGCCTGAATAACAACTTTTTAATATAAACAAAGACGGAAAATTCAGAATTCATAAACATGAAATAAGGCACAAGCTTGAATAATAGCAGGCCTGCAACATTATTGCTTCATAATGAATAAACACAGCAGTTCCACTAGTTTCTAAATTTCCAGGGTCATTTTGATATTTTTGACATTTTTTACCAATTTATAGGTAAAATATGTTGAAAACACCCAAGCAAGCTGAAGTCGAAACTAGTTGGTTCATTGAAATAAAACATTTGAACCTGACCCATATTGTCTGTGTGTTTTATTTTTTACCTTTTTGTATACTAAGTCTTGTCAGTTTAAAATAAAAAAAAATTTAGTATCCCTTCCAAGAAAAATATTGAGATGATAATCTAGTTATTCATTTCTATTGGCCTTAGAGAGATCGTGTAAACAATTCAAGGCGTAAAATAACAGTAAGTTGCTGGTTACTGGTTACTAAGCAAAAATTCAAGGTTTGTCTTTCAAGAAAACCACAGCAACAATATATTTACCACTGTTTAACATGACATATAGTTTTTCCCTTAAGACTGGAATTTGAAATGTTATTTTAAAATATCTTAAACAAGTAAGAAATTCTGTAAACCTACAAATAAGTAAGATTGAAAAACTACAAAGATAAACAACAACATTGCTTGAATAAAATACTAGATCAACATAAAACTGTTTGTTGACTATGGGCAAGTTTGATAACAGGCCCAGATCTCCCGAAGCATCTCAATCTGAGCTGAGATAAATCTCAAATACTGTCATGTGCCTTTGGGATAATTTCCATTGGGAGACCAGACTCTGAAAGTTGGCACCACAAAACAGATACATTGTTCTGAGTTTATTACAGTAAAATATTTTGAGCACAAAACTTAAGAATGATCTCAAATTTATACTCTTGACTTGAGCAAAATCTCAATTTGAGTAGAGATTTCTACTTGAGATTCTTCGGGAGATCGGGGCCTGGTGACTGTGAGGCGCCTTGAGTGGACCTAAAATAATTGGATAAAAAAATCATGATGTAAAACTTCCAACATTATATTTCAGTTTGTACAGGGTGCATCTTTTAGTCTCCCTCATTGCAACCCTGTGTGGTTACACTCTATACAAAGCATGCATTGCAAGGGTCATTAATTAGTTCAGGGGTGTCAAAAGGGTCAAATTACAAATCCTGAAAATCAAATGTGGCTGACCATTTTTGTCAAACAAGAGGCATTCAATCGCATTTTTTCCATATTTAACTCAGTTTGCATTGAATAAAATCCTTCTGAGAAGATTAAATTGACCATAACTTTGCCATTTCTTGTGGTATTTTCATCAAATAACTTTTATTTTGGTCAGATATCATAGCTCCTTCAGGATAGCTAAATCCGGAATTCCAGATTTATCCGAAATATTGACACCTCTGTTAGTTCTAACCAATATTCAACTGTTTCCTCCATCAAGAATGTATACCCCTGCCCAATTTCAGGCCATTTTCTCCTCTGATTTAAAATTGGACTTTCCTGTCTGGAAACAAATGATCAAACACAGCAGAGAAATGCTGAATATAATTTAGGGAAAATTTTAGGAAGCAGACCAGCATACAAAATTGCAGGATATAACAAATTTAAACATGACTTAAATATTACAAAATAAATGAATTAGGATCATAAATTGTTTCCATATTCTTCATCGAAACATACATTGCCAAATTCCCCCGTTTGATGGTTGATGAGCCCTTTTCCTTCAAAAAAAGACTTAGGACTCTGCATGCATGTATACATTTAGTTAAATTTATTATGATTAAAACAACCCCACAAATACCGGTATAATGTAATGAATTACACAGTTTATAGTGAACATGTACATGTATGGATAGTATTTTGTTAATCATTTTAATACATTGACAGATATTTGCATGTGACAGATATATAATTATATAGAAACAGTATTAACAATACACTACCATTGCTCGGACAGCTTCAGCCTTAAAACATAATATACACAGCTATATATCCTACGCTCCCACCAGATCAGTTTGTTTTCACCATAGGGGTTTAGCCTGATTACGGCTATATAATTTGACAAAAAAAAAACCACTGACAATGAACAAACAATATAAAAAAGTTACCAATTTTCAAGGGCTTCTTTCAGCAGTTAAGCCACCTTTTGATATTTTAACTTCCCCTGGGTATTGGGCTATACCTAAGAGAACCTGTGTTTGAGTCTCCCTGGAGAGACTATTTCTCTCCTGGTAGGTGAGCAGTCAACATTGAGGTAGGGCCCCTAGGGATATTGAACATGTACATAACCCCCCTCACAGGTACCAATTCACATCTTGATCGAGTGGAGCATTGTGGGTGATTATTGTTCAGAGAAATTAAACAGACGGAGCAGATGGGGACCTCTTGATCCTGAAGTGTGGGCCCTACCTCTAGGCCACCGCTCCCCACATATCTGTTAAATAGCTGCATAATGAACTCTACATACCAAGAATCTATACATGTAGCTAGAGATAAAGTCTAGGTTAAACGTTTCTGTCTACAAATGTTTTGATAGGACTCTGTATTATTACCACAACTTCAAAAACTTGCTTCATACAGCAATTATTTTGTTTCCATAATATATTGCATACGAAAAAGAACAAGTGGTGTTTGAACAAAACACAGCAATGTTCCAGGGGAAACATCAATAGTCAGGCAATAGTTGTTTTAACAGCCATGTTTTGCCGAATTACTTGATCTTGTTATATTTAGTATTTGACAAGTTATATTTAGTACTAAACAATGATGCCATGTGATGGCAACATGCCGTCATGTGACAAAGATCTCCTTTTTAGTACTAAGGGAAACATTTTGTTTTTTTCTAGTGTTTTTTTTCATTGGTATGTATAACCCTTGTGAAGCTTAAGGTTTATGTTAAGACGAAACGTTGGTAAAAATAAATATCTACACTATAGTCTTATCCGTTGTTATAGTCATTTAGGTCCACAAACTTAGTTATTGTATTTAATATTTAGTATGTTATTACGTCAGTTTTCAAATTCAATTTGAGTGTGACACCAATTCCAAATTTGTTCAGATTAGTGGTGTTAAAGAAATATTGAATTATCACGATTATCCCACCGGAAGATTGTCATTATGATTATTTGACATGTTTGTTAAGTGGCTAGAAAATATATAAAACATGACATTACCTGATCAGAGGATAAACTCTTCACTTTCACTGGCTCTGGTGGCTACAACAACAACAATAAGGAAGTCAGTAATTGGTACACAAGCATAGCAACATTATAAGTGAATGATACATTCAATAAAAATGTAAAATTACTATCAGGGGTTTCTATAAACTTAACTTAAAGGCATAATACCCAATCCAGAAAACTTCAAATGACCAAAACTTTGTAAATACTTTGAATTTTTTCATCAAATTACTTTTATTTTCTGCAGAAATGTTCATTGGTCCTAGTGCAGCAAATCCGGATTACCCCTGTACTATATAAGAAGATTGGGTAATGGTTACTACACAAACATACAAATTGTCTCCCTTGGTTAGATCCAGGGGCCAATGTCTAGAAAAATTGTTCTATCATAAAGATAAGACAACGTTACGAGAACAATATGGTGACATTAGATTTTGTTACTCCAGTGTCTCAAAGTGCCTCATTGCAGTGTTGTAGGTAATTTTAGTGCCGTTGTAATGTGTGTGTTCTCCCATGCAGAGTGAATTGAAAAAAAGGTGCATAGTTAATCACATGGCATACAACAATCAAGGCTTGCTTTGTCCTAGTCTGTCCTCTTTTACTGCCTGAAGAGGATATAAGGGTTTATGGTGCTTTCGATAAATAGGCCCTAATAGTCCATGGTTTTCCCTTTTATTGCCGAGCATCAAGGAATGGAAACACTCATGGTCACTTGCATACCATTTTTATATTATCTCTGGCATGACATGGTCACAGAGCAAACCCTTGATACTTCATTTAAACATCATTCTCACAACATTTCTTGCAGTGTTTATATAAGACATAAGCATTCTAGAAACAAACACAGAAGAACTTACCAATTGCACTTTTTTTGTGAGAGCTTGAATGTGGCTTTTCTGTGAATAAACAAACAAAACAAACAATTATAACAATTAAATGAAACAATTTTCTTTTTTCATTTAGGTTAACAGATTGAACATAATTCAGTCATATACAACTGAGAGATGATCAAACAAATTAACTAACTTTTTTTTTTTAAATGTCGAGCATAGTCTTTATTCGCCAGTCAGCATTCTGCTGAAATATGGCAGGTATATAAGTGCCTCCACCAGTATTTGAACCCAAGTCGGCAGATTAGACAACAAGAGCTCTCCAGATTAGACAACAAGAGCTCTCCATATTAGACAACAAGAGCTCTCCAGATTAGACAACAAGAGCTCTCCAGATTAGACAACAAGAGCTCTCCAGATTAGACAACAAGAGCTTTTCAGATTAGACAACAAGAGCTCTCCAGATTAGACAACAAGAGCTCTCCAGATTAGACAACAAGAGCTCTCCAGATTAGACAACAAGAGCTCTCCAGATTAGACAACAAGAGCTCTCCAGATTAGACAACAAGAGCTCTAACTACTGAGCTATGGAGGCACACTACTGGTACTGACTGGCTATTCTGCAAGTAAATGAACAGTGTGGCACATGACCGCAGCCAATGTCAAGGAAGAACATTACCAGGGCCCTTTCTCACCAAGAATTTGTTTTCAGGATCAAGCTCAAAACAGTTTTATTATTACAGGGGTGTCAACAGAGCCAAATCAAAAACCCTGAAAATCATATTCAGCCGACACTTTTGCCAAACAAGAGGCCTTCAACAACATTGTTTCCATATTTAACTGCAGAGAAGATTGAAATTACCGGTACCATAACTCTGTCATGTCTTGAGATATTTTCATCAAATAACTTTGATGTTGGTAAAAATGATAGCTCTTTCAGGATAGATAAATCCAGATTAATCAGGAACATTGACACCCCTGTTACTAATTCAGAAGTTATATTAATAGAAAGATAATTTCTTTAATGCAGATGATACAATATTGATATTTCCTTAAATTTCAAAAACTAATTATTAAAAAGATTTTTCGCATTGTTTTTGAAATACATGAACCATGATTGTATATAGTGCTTAATAAATTGAATCTGAGTTTAAGATTTTGATCCTGAATATTTGAGACCAGTCTCAGTCACAAATACAAAAATACATTTCTTTTAAAACAATTAAGTGCCAATTTAGTGTGACTGAGTATATAGTGTATGTACTTACATCCAGAACAAAAGGAATATCCTCAGCAATACTATCTGTGTGTTGATGTGAAAGTTTCCGGAAATGTTTGTCTATATCCACTGAAATAAGAACATTTATAGTCTGTTAATGCAAACATGTGTGCCTCAGTAGCACAATGGTTAGCGGGCTTGCTGTTTAATTTGGTAACCCACGTTCAAATACGAGTGGAGTCACTCATATGCCTGTCATATTTTAGCAGAAAGCTGTTGTCAGTTAATTTGACATTTGTTGTTGGTTAATGCAACTAGGGATAGCATGAAGATAAATCATAAATATAGGTCACAGGGTTACCAGCCTTGTCAAGATGGACTCCCCTAGTGATGGAGTTTGATAGTCATTGAGAAAATGTGTAAACATTCAAAGTCAGAAAGGAGTCAGCTAAAAAGAAAGAAATTTGTTAGTTTATACTAATTTATCTAAGTTTGATTGTGAACCAAGTTTTTCCAACTTATATTTATCACTCTCGACACCTCATTCCTGATGTTATCCATCGCCTGGAGGGTAAGAGTGAAGAGAAGCCAGTTTTCTGTTTATGCTGAGCGTCTAGCAAGGGAAATTCTGGTACCATTTTTATTTCGTCTTTGGTATGACGCAGCCAGGGACTGAACCCGAGACCTCCCGCACTCGAAGCGAATGCTCAACCACTAGGCTATCGAGGAGGCGGTAGAAATTTGTTAGTACCTTGTAGATCATTAAAGCTGGATGACTTTGGTACAGACTGTTTGCCCAGTCCATTAGTAGAGTGTTTCTTCAGTATAGATCTGAGTGGAAGATTCAGGGTATGGTATGTACGCTTCTCCCTGTCCGACTCTGATATGTCTTCAATAGAACTAGCACTCGTCTGTGAATATAATCATCATAATCGTATAGATATATGTATATTAAACTTTGCACATTTAAGAAGGCTCAATACGACAAGAGATGCTTGTAAAACACGTATGCACCCATGGCAACCAAATAGTCAGACCTTTGACCTACTAACCTCAAAATCAATAGGGGTCATCTACTGTTAATGACCAACCTCAATGTAAAGTTAGAAGATCCTAGGACAAAGAGTTATTGAACGGAAACATTTGGTATAATAGCATTAAATACTAGACCTGTGAATTGTACGCATTTTTGTATCTAATCAACGATCTTAAGTAAATAATCGTCAGGATTATACCGTGGCTACGAGTAGATCTAATTGTATGCACTTAATAACAAGCAAACAACATCAATTTAAGAATACCTTGATTATATAGAGGATATTTGTTGATTTTGGTGTAAGATCGTATTTTATTTCATCGAGTGATCAAAGAAAATCAATATTTTCACGAGTGGCGTAGCCACGAGTGAAAATATAATTTTATGTGATCACGAGTGAAATAAAATTGATCTTTCACCGAAAATCAACAAATTTTCTGTTTATTATATGCTTCAATTTTTCTTATAAGGGTACCGTAATTGGCTTAATTGGAAAAATCAAGTCGAAATTGGAACGTCACGACGTGACAATTGTGACGTCATGATGATGTAAAGTACATTTTAAAGCCCGGCGCCGTTGACGTTACGTTTCTTTTTCTGAACGATACTGGAACCAGCTTCTAAAACAGTGAAAATAACAAAGTGGTAATTTCACTGTTATTTTCACTGTTATTTTCACTGAAAAATCTCCGTAATCCATTGAAAGCAAATAATAAATACACTTAATAGACTATGAACGACATTCTAAAATAACAGAACAGCAGTTTTTTCTGTCTCCGCCGGAGGTCGCTCTACAGAGGTTATACTGTATAATCGAAAATAAATTATCTGTATTAAATATAGTCCAGGAATATGACCTGACTCTCAACTTTCATAATTTAACAGCTGATATATTGTCTACATTTATAATCCCGGTTGTATGTTTTCATAAGCAGGAAATCATCTTTAAGACACTCGAGGATCGATATTGCATGATTTGCTAGCGGAGAGTTATATATTCAATGCAAGAACCTTGTAATACATTCATGCATAAAGGTCAGGATCACATCAAATTCTCTGTGCTATAGAAAGCAAACAAACTTACTGATCTAAACAGTGATGACATAGATGGACTTTGTAATTTCTTCTGCTTTGCCGTCTCATCCACTTTTGACACCATAAAACGAGATTTCAGACGTTCTGGTATAATTTCTACTCGAGGCGGTGGAGTCGGGGGTCGACTTGAGCCTGGCGTTGACATACCCGAGTTCATCCCATCCTCCTCCTCGCCCGGAAGACAAACTTTCTGTTCCATACTAAGGCTAGACCACAGAATTCGCTCTAACTCAAATCTTTTAACAGAGCCCAGTAAAATCATGGAATCTGTGAATAAACAAACAATTAAATACCAATCAATTACAAACAATTAAATACCAATCAATTACAAACAATTAAATACCAATCAATTACAAAAAATTACATACCAATCCATTACAAACAATTACATACCAATCCATTACAAACAATTACATACAAATCAATTACAAACAATTACATACCAATCAATTACAAACAATTACATACCAATCAATTACAGGTCTTAAACTAATTCATAATCTATTTTCAGACATGTGTTTGTTCAACTGACTACATTTAACGCCCCAGGGCCCACCTCCCACCCCTGATCATTTAGTCACATGTCAGCTGTTACAATCAGCTTAAGAGCAGCCACAGCACATCGGCTTATGACACGCTAAGACGCCCATTCATACACCTGGCCCCAATCTCCCTAAGCATCTCAATCTGAGCATGATCTCATCTCAAATATTGGCATGCGTCTTTAAGCTAATCTCCATGTGAGGCCGAACTCAAAATTAGCCTCACTAAACAATAATGTTATTCTGAGTTCATTACAGTAACATTTCAAGAACTGGAGCTTCAGATTTATCTCTAATTCCGACTCCGATTTTAGAAAAATCTAAATTTGAGTTGAGATTTCTACTTGAGATGCTTCGGGAGATCGGGACCTGAATGAAGTGGAGCATTGTGTTATTTCTAGTTCAGAGAAATTAAGCAGTGGATGGAAACTTGGCCCTGATCTCCCTAAGGATCTAAACTTGAGCTTAATGTCATCTCACATTATGATCGCTCACCTTTGAAGTAATGTCCATGGGAGGCTGAACTCGCAGTAGGCATCACAAAACAAGACACTTTATTCTGTATTCGTTAAAGTAAAATTTCAAGATCACTATTTCCTGATGTATCTAAAATTAAGACTCTGATTCGACCAAAATCTAAATTTGAGCTGAGATTTCTAATTGAGATGCTTCAGGAGATTGGGGCCTGGAAACATCAATCCTAAAGCCTGCGCCCTAAGCACCTAACCTTGTGATGACTGGGTATGAAAAGAAGTGAAATGTGACCAACCTCTTGCATCAACGAGGGGATATGTTCGAAACTTGGTCCCTTCTAGTAAGTCTTTGAGTTCTTTATAAGTAGATACAAATGATATAAGATGTACATCTTTCACCATGATATCCTCCACATATACGTTCCATGAACTGCAATATCAATATAAATTCATTGTATCAGATTGTCCAGATTTTTCCATGAGCTTAAACTTTCATAAGTTAGTTTGTCCATATTTTCCATGAACTATAATATTGCAATTTACATTTTTATTATATACCTAACACTGCATTGTCACGAATACAGACCAAATCACATAGTAGAAAACACCGCAACAGATTGCATTATCTGAATCATACATATCTGGTTTTCCGAATCCTTATCATGCCTGTCTGACATGTTACCTGTCTGACATGTTATATGTCAAACATATGCCTATGTCAATAAACATTCACCTTTTTTGAATGGATGTCACTTTATATGCCGAAAATATGCCGGGTTCATGACATCAGTGTATACACATTACCCCCGGTACTGCAGTTGTGTTGATTACCTCTCATTGCTTGCGACATACAGCATCTCGCTCGCCCTATCAGCCTCCTGAGATAGGGCATTACACAAGCAACTCGAGGTAATACAGCCCAACAGGTCAACACACTGCAGTGATATTCTGTATATATATTAGTATGCCAAAATCAACAAATGACATCCATTTCTTTATTATGTGGAAGAATATATTGTTTGATGTGAAGACTTACTCCACTTTGGAAGACACGATACTAGGAAGGTAAGGAAGTCGTTTCAGTTTGATAATACTGTCATAGAACGATGGCTGGAACAAATTCGCTACAGCATTTGATATTAAAACAGCTATCTGAAAATACAAACACAAATATATACAACCATGTTGAATACTAGTATCATTGCATAATGGTGCAACAACATAAATAACCGAAAATGGTCGAAATTATTAGATGCATTAAACTTAAAATAATTCTGTCAGATCAAATATTGAAAAGTACAAAAAGGTGCTGGACATTCCTACTGGTTCTATAAAGTAATACATTGGTCTTTCTGATTCACATGTTGGCAGTCATATTTATCAGAGTGACAGGTTCCTGGAAGAATGTTGTATCCAGTATAGAATACCGCAACATAGCAATTCAAGTATTTAGCAAGGCTACCGAGCTAGCCTCAAGTTAGCAGTAGCTTAGTAGAAATGAAACAAGATGGAAGCCAGCATAGACAGAGAAGTGACTGATCACCACTGCTTGCCCCCAGCCCCGACCATTATGAGGGTGCTACCCAGGTGTTCTGAGTTAAGGGGTGAAACAACTGATGACGGATGGATACCCAGCTGATGATATCAGTGTTCAGCGGATTATTCTGTATACAAGTTAAGACTTACCACAGCAGGTAGGACGTGTGAGATCTGACCGGTCAGTTCAAACACTATCACAGATGTTGATATGGTTCTTGTTACACTCCCAGATAATGATGCAGCACCTACAAAGTATCAAAACATGTTGTAAAGCCAGCATTTCTACAAATTAATCCACTCCCATCCTCTTTATCTTTATGCCTTCCTGGCCCTTTTATGGCCTCCTTGACAATTTGACGAAAGCAGGGGGTTCCTTAGAGAGGAAAAAGCTGAAATACCCTACCCCGACCATTTTGACAAAAGGTATAATGACTGAAAAAATGAAATATGCACATAATACACTGTCCACCAAAAATAAGTAACAGCATACAAAGATTATTACCACATTTACTCATTTGCATAACAGTAAAGCAATGATATTTTTGAAGACATGGGCTATTTTTTGTTTATTAAGTGTAAAGACCATACATTGATTGGTACCCTAGGTGTAAAATATAAAGTTACTTTGTCCAGCTTGAAAGGTAAATATGTAATTTAAAGATGAAAAATTCAACCAATTAGATCACGTGGTTATTTTAATTCAGAAAATCTTCCTATTAACTTCTATCTCATCTTTGACTCAATAAGTAAATCTAGTCTCAAAAACTAGTATAATTGTGACTGTCTGATAAACAGGTATTGAATAATTTAAGCAAGTTTAATTTTGCTACTGTATACTTATTCTTGTGGGCACTGTAATACATGATCTTACCAACAACAGCATAACCACCAGGTACAATTTTATGTATGACATCACCAGATTTGACCCCATTAGGGAACCATGCAGCCATACTCTCCCCTATCAGACGACCAAACGCAGCTCCTGAAAAAGCAGTAAATACAAATCAGAAACTACATAGTTTATCCAAGCACCATTATATAGAGCAGCTTATTTGATTTGTCAAAATTGACATATTAATTACACAGCAGCTGCACACTATAGAATAGTAAAAGACAGTAAAAAAATTAGACAGGGAAGGCAGCACTTAACTGAAATAGCCGAGCACAGAAAACATAACAAGAGCCGTCCATGAACAGCGCACTCCACTATTATCCGCGCCATGCTAGGACAATATCATTGTTATATATTCAAAACAAAAAGCTTCATAGCTGCAGCATTACCCTCTTCTGTGTAAAGATGGGTTTATAATTCGAAAAGGGCAGATAATTAAGAAAAATGCTATGCAGAGTTCCCAACTCCTGTGTAGGGTTTTGGGACATTATGGTGATCAATATTGCAAAGTATCTAAGCCTTATAATTATCAATGGACTATGGAGAAATTAGAGGTTAAACAAGAGGGCCCAAAGGGCCCTAGGTCGCTCACCTTTCGAATTTAACCTAGATTTTGTTAAGATGATCATTGTGACCAAGTTTTATACAGATTAGGCAAATATTGTGACCTCTAGTGACTACAAAAGGTTTTTATATGATTTGACCTAATGACCTAGTTTTTGACCCCAGATAAACCAATATCGGACTTGACCTAGATTTTGTTGAGATGATCATTGTGACCAAGTTTCGTAAAGATCAGGCCAAAACTGTGACCTCTAGTGACTACACAAGGTTTTTCTATTATTTGACCTTGTGACCTAGTTTTTGACCCCAGATGACCCAATATCGAACTTGATCTAGATTTTTTTGAGATGATCATTGTGACCGAGTTTCATAAAGATTAGACAAAAATTGTGACCTCTAGTGACTACAAAAGGTTTTTCTATGATTTGACCTTGTGACCTAGTTTTTGACCCCAGATGACCCATTATCGAACTCGACCTCGATTTTGTTGTTATGATCATTGTGACTAAGTTTCGTAAAGATCAGGCCAAAACTGGGACCTCTAGTGACTATACAAGGTTTTTCTATGATTTGATCTTGTGACCTAGTTTTTGACCCCGGATGACCCAATATCAAACTTGACCTAGATTTGGTTGTGTAGATCATTGTGACCAAGTTTCGTAAAGATTATGCTAAAACTGTGACCTCTAGTGACTACACAAGGTTTTTCTATTATTTGACCTTGTGACCTAGTTTTTGACCCCAGATGACCCATTATCGAACTTGACCTAGATTTTATTGCGATGATCATTGTGACCAAGTCTCATAAAGATTAGACCAAAATTGTGACCTCTAGTGACTACACAAGGTTTATCTATGATTTGACCTTGTGACCTAGTTTTTGACCCCAGATGACCAAATATCGAACTTGACCTAGATTTTGTTGAGATGATCATTGTGACCAAGTTTCATAAAGACTAGGTCAAAATTGTGACCTCTAGTGACTACACAAGGTTTTTCTATGATTTGACCTTGTGACCTAGTTTTTGACCCCTGATGACCCAATATCGAACTTGACCTAGATTCTGTTGAGATGATCATTGTGACCAAGTTTCATAAATATTAGACCAAAATTGTGACCTCTAGTGACTACACAAGGTTTATCTATGATTTGACCTTGTGACCTAGTTTATGACCCCGGATGACCCAATATCGAACTTGACCTAGATTTTATAGAGATGATCATTGTGATCAAGTTTCATAAAGATTAAGTCAAAATTGTGACCTCTAATGTGTTCACAAGGTTTTTCTATGATTTGACCTAGTGACCTAGTTTTTGACCCCAGATGACCCAATATCGAACTTGACCTAGATTTTATAGAGATGATCATTGTGATCAAGTTTCATAAAGATTAAGTCAAAATTGTGACCTCTAATGTGTTCACAAGGTTTTTCTATGATTTGACCTAGTGACCTAGTTTTTGACCCCAGATGACCCAATATCGAACTTAACCTAGATTTTATAGAGATGATCATTGTGATCAAGTTTCATAAAGATTAAGTCAAAATTGTGACCTCTAATGTGTTCACAAGGTTTTTCTATGATTTGACCTAGTGACCTAGTTTTTGACCCCAGATGACCCAATATCGAACTTGGCCTAGATTTTGTTGAGATGATCATTGTGACCAAGTTTCATAAAGATTAGGCTAAATTTGTGACCTCTAGTGTGTTCACAAGCAATTGTGAACGGACGGTCGGACGGACGGACGACGGACGCCGGACGAAGAGCGATCACAAAAGCTCACCTTGTCACTTTGTGACAGGTGAGCTAAAAAGTGTACCTAAACTTCTACATATATATGCATTTCTAAGTCAAAGACCATACATAATATATATTAGAATCTGATACTTATCAGTAGTGTACAGTACCCTCCCCCCCCCCCCCCCCTTTAAGCCAAAGGCCTTAAGGGGATGGCAAATAATTAATACATGACCAGACATCTTACCTATAGTAAACACGGGCACAAACACTCCAGCTGGTATAGGTAAGGTGTTACATATGGCAGCCATCCAAAACTGGAATATAACATAATAATATTGTAGAGACATTTGTGAAACAACTGGAAATGTATTTTGTCTGTTTCATGTGTTTTGTTTCCCTTCAATGGTGACTGAGCTGTGAACCTGTGACACAAGCCGAGGCTATAATGATTAGTAAACTGCCCCCATAAAGGGAACATCCTGACAACATAAAAAACTGCGATTAAAGGTAAGTAATCCAAATGAAAGGAACTTCTTTCCTATATAGAGTATTAAAGGGGGAGAACTTACTTTTCTATTTTGAGTATTGAAGGGAGATAACTTACTTTCTTATATAGAGCATTAAATGGAGATAATCTACTTTCCTATAGAGTACTAAAGGGAGACAACTTACTTTCCTATAGAGAGCATTAAAGGGAGACAACTTACTTTTTCAAAAGAGAGTATTAAAGGGAGATAACTTACTTTCCTAAAGTATTAAAGGGAGATAACTTTCTTGTCCTAGAAAGAACATTATAGGGAGACAACTTACTTTCCTATAGAGAGCATTAAAGGGAGATAACTTACTTTCCTATAGAGAGCATTAAAGGGAGATAACTTACTTTGCTATAGAGATCATTAAAGGGAGATAACTTACAAAGTGAACATAGGAAGACTTACATTCATTATGATAAATAGGACGAGGCTGACGTATATATTTGTAGCTGGATGTTTCCAATGACTCAGTATCTCCTCTTCATCAAGATCATCAGCTTGACCGGTCGTCCACGTTATATTACCAAATAGTTCATCAACTGCTCTACGATGGGTCAGCTGTAGAAACATACTATTATTAGACAATTGATCAGTTAAACGATGAACTGATACTGACTTGTTTTAGGTACATTTGTTTACAACAATTTAGTTTAGGTTGATTGTCAAACCAGTTTTTCCTAATTATATTAATTACTCTCGACACCTCATTCCAGGTGGTAAACATCGCCACATGGGTATGAGAGAAGAGAAGCCAGCTTCCTTATTTAATGCTTAGCATCTAGCAAGGGAATTACTGGTACGATTTATAATTCCTTTTGGGTATTACATGGCTTGGGATTGAATCTGGGACCTCCCACACTCTAAGCGAACATTCTACCACTAGGAGGTGGTCTATTGAGAAATAAACTTATAAGTCAATAATAATACAAAATAGTTCTTAGTTCATAACAACGGCGGGTTAACTGTACAAAAACATACATTTTAATAAAAGCCAATTAAGCATCACATCATTTGTGGAGAAGGATAGGATTATGTTTGCTAAAAGTCTCGTACACTCAGCATATGTTGTTGCCATACGTTGTAGCGTTACTAAGCCATAAGGAGTCATGAAAGTGGATCATGTTTAATCAATAATTCAAACCAATAAAGAAAGACTTACCTGACCAGCATAGAACTGTCCGAGCCCAGGAGGGAATGTACATGATGTAATAACGAGTGTAACTAGGCCAGGGTATATAAAACGTCTGACTTACCTGACCAGCATAGAACTGTCCGAGCCCAGGAGGGAATGTACTTGATGTAATAACGAGTGTAACTAGGCCAGGGTATATAAAACGTCTGACTTACCTGACCAGCATAGAACTGTCCGAGCCCAGGAGGGAATGTACATGATGTAATAATGAGTGTAACTAGGCCAGGGTATATTAAACGTCTGACTTACCTGACCAGCATAGAACTGTCCGAGCCCAGGAGGGAATGTACATGATGTAATAACGAGTGTAACTAGGCCAGGGTATATAAAACGACTGAAATAGAATTAACAACAATTAAAATATTGCAAACTGATCAAGCTACTGTCAAAATTACGGGACCGAGTGAAATGAGAAGTGTTGGGTGATAGTTAACCATAATACTGTGTTTTTAGGGCATGAAAGGGCTCAAGTAAACAGCTTATATTATATGCATTCTATCTACTTAAGCAAAATACATGTGATAAATTATGAACAACTTTATAAAAAGTTTGATTCTCAGCCGGGGCAATTGGTCATGTCTGATACGCTTTTCAGTGTTTCCCATCAAACTAGAGATAAACTGCGGTTGGTAACACAGAGATACTGTATTCCTAGAAATGGTTTCGTGCATTTTAAGTTAGCGACTTTCGCGGGAGGTATCATTTCGCGAAGTTTAATAGCCGCCAAAATGTTCCCTCCAACGAATCCGCAAATGTTTCTAGCTTCTTCATACTAAACATGCTAAAATCGCAAAACAATCGACGAAGGATAATTGTACTTGCGCATACATGACGTGGGAACTTCTCTCAACAAATCCATATTTATAAAATCTAAGAACAATTGAGCTTATTTTCTCAATATAAACATCAATTTCGATCCTCTAAGAATCGTGCATAGTGTAGCTTGTGTAGACATAAACACTGATATGACGTAGCGTGTAATGTGCTCAATTTGAACCAGCACAAGGGAACATGGATGGGGTGTTAATGAATCAGTTTACTTCTACGTAGAATGTTTGTTTTTGTAACGATTAAAGTCAATGTATTCCTGTACATGTACTAGTATTCACATAATCATTTCATATTTATTTGTTAAACATGTATGTTTGGTGGTTAATTCATAATTGTAACTATTTACCGGTTTATGTTGATAACACCTAGTGAAAACACTTTATGAAATCCTTTGTTATAAAGAGATTAATTGATCATCGTAATTGTTATCAGGTCAGCTAAGGTCACAATCAATTGAATTTGGTTTGTGTATACACGGATGGTGATGACTAACAGTTCTATTGAAATGAAAGATGTGTCAAACATACCTTTATGCAGTAACAACTTTAGTTTCGCGAAATTCGCGGGCGTTATGATTCCGTGAAAATTTGTAGCCGACGGTAAGAAAAACGCGAAATATTGTATCCGCGAAAGTATCTAGGAATACAGTAGTCTCGCGTGTAATGGTGCATTGGTATTCTGGCATGGATGAAATGAAATGACTATCTTTTACAACTGTCCCAATTGAACACAATCAACAAATCTGCAACAAGCCAAATATAGCAATGTTTCTCCAAAGAGTACTTACTTTTTCTGCAAAAAGGCCGACATTTTTTTATGTTTTCTTGTAAATAAAATGATTTTTCTGTGAGTTAAAATAAACAAGGCACCAATTAGGCCACATGCGATCCTGAAATAAATATAACATTACTTTAAAGAAAGATTTTAAAAATTTAAGTTTCAGCCTCAATACTAATCCAAAATTAACGTCCATATACTCTTGCTTCAAAATCATTGACAACATACATAGGGTATCACAATGACTAACCTTAAGCACCTTGTTAAACAAACAGTTAAACATTGTTACTAAAATGGTACTTCATTTCTAATCAAGTTTGATGACGGTACATCTAACCTTTTTAGAGTTAACAATCTGAATTTTGTGACTAAAAAGCTAACTGCTACCATTAACTTAAACCTAGTCAACCAAGTGTCCTCAACTTTCAATAGAGGTCATGGTTAACACACATACTAAGATTAGTATCCTAGTCTTCTATAGTTTTTTACCAGAAACCACTCAGACAACGAACCGCCCAACAAATGTGGGCAATGCAATATACTAGTGATTCCATGATGATCAAGGAGAATCAAATAATCGTCTGTGAGTTTGAAAGTCGACGATGATCAACTCTCTTCTGGTAATTCAAGGGCCACAATCCAAGAAAGCCTGTGCCACTTGGGCTTATAAATGAACTTGGCCCAGATATTATAAACATTGTCAACAAGTTTGAAGAATACTGGATAAAAACTGTTTGAATTCGAGTTCAGACATATTACTGGACGCTGCAAGCATTATTTGTGCAAATTTACGGTAATCAATACTTACCCAATAAATGAAAATGCCAACAATTCCAACGGATCAAACGGGAAATCTGTTTTTAAATTGGTTTTAAATAAAGCTGTCAATGTTTCTGGAAAGACATAAGAAAAACAAACAATTTGGTTTTTTTACATAAAAACATGTCTCCAAGAAAGGGTCATAACTCCGGCAAAAATCACCATACCTACAATTCCTGAAAATATGTACAATTAGGCTTAGTACCAAGTATTTATTTAAAGTTTCATTGAAATTGGACAAATAGTTCAGGAGAATTAGTGCAGACAAACTTCAGCAAGAATACTTCAGTATACAAAACACACATTTCACACTAACACACCACCAATACTCAAGCACGAACATTTATGCCCTTAATTAGTTGGGGCGGGCTAGACGACACAAAACTGACACTTATTTATCTACCTCACTTAAATATGTTGTTGAGAAGATAATGCATAAATCATTGCATTGTACAAAGTATAATTACAACAAAAATAATAATAGCAACTTTATTTTCTGTGGATAACTTAACTGGCAAACCAAGTTTCCTAATGGTCCACATTGATAGAATACACAGAACATGTTTAAAGGGTACAATTATACAACAATTCAACTCCATACGGGGGTGTCAACATGGCCAATTTAAAAATCAGGAAAATTGTATGCGGCCGACCATTTTTGCCAAACAAGAGGCCTTATATGACATTGTTTCCATAATTAACTCAGTTTGTATAAAGAAACTCCTTCAGGGCCGATTAAATTTACGATAACTTTGCTATTTCTTGAAATATTTTAAATGAAACAACTTTCATTTTGGTCAAAAATCCTAGCTCTCTTGGGATAGACAAATCTGGAATTCTGGATTAATCAGGAATATTGACACCCCTGTACATATATAGATAGTAAATTGCATCGGTTATATTCATTCTTATTTCCGAAAAGGTACCAATTTAAATGCCAGTTTAGTATACATGCAGCATAGCTGGGACACAAATTGTATAGCCGACCCATGTATTTACTTCAGCTGTTACGTGACTGATCTATAGCAAATCATCATACATTATAAATCAATTGTCACTTCATAAGTTCTACTAAGGTATAATGCCCAATCATGAAAATGAGTTGTAAGTCTTTTTCGAGTGTCATTAGCAAACACCCAACACCAAAAACTCAGTTCAAACATTGTTATAACTTATATGGTAAAAATTCAGCTGATGAATTTTCACATGACCATAACTTTGTCAATTCTTTGAATTCTTTCACCAAATAACTTTTATTGTCTGCAGAAAGGTTCATTGTTCCTAGTGCAGCAAATCAGGATTTCCGGATAATTCTGGAATTAGTATGACCCTGTCACTTACCTTCGTATTTGAACCAGAATGCTAACAGTCTGAACACAACAGCTCCACACACAGCACCGAAAAATCCTCGCCAGTAATTCCGCACAGCAAAATATGTGGCAGTTACTTCGATACTAAACAGAACACCTACAATAGAACAAGGGTACGGTTACTAATCAATAGTGTGCAGCTAGCATGAAATTATGTACATTTCATCAAAAAGTCAAAAAGACTGCACTATACATAAAGGGGGTGCAATAACAATTTAAAACACTGGTGCCTTATTTACAGTATAAACCAGTATGAACAGTATGCTGAGCATAGCCTTTATTTTACCAGTCAGCCTTCTGCTGAAACATTGCGGGCATATTTGTGCCTCCACCCGGATTTGAAACCAAGTCACCAGATTAGATAGCAATCGCGCTAACCATTGAGCTACGGAGGCTACATAGTTGAGGCTATCTATAATACAGAATATCATTGCAGTGTGTTGGGCTGTATTACCTCTAATTGTTTGAGTAATGCCGTACAGTCAATTAATAGATAACAGTATAATTGTTACAGAAATTTTGAAATATGTATTAGTTGTACAAACCTCCAATAGGGGCAGCAAATGTCCCTGCCACACCTACGGCACATGCTGCAGCCAACATTTCTGACCTCCGTGACTCATTCTGTAAGTATACATAGTAGCAGGGTAACATCACACACACCACATACTACTTTTTTCCAACAATTACTGAAGTCACATAAAGCCTGTCCAATTGGCTCAGTATGTTGTACGCTCAACTTCTGGGCCCATGATCATAAACAGGGTTCCCACAAACTTTCCAAGACAAAATTCCCTGACTTTTCCCTGATTTTTCCCTGACCACAGAGCAGTTTTCCCTGACTTTTTAGAGCAATCGGGCGACACAGCATCTTTTTGTTCTAGCAAAATATGGCAATAAAATAGAGAAAATGAGGATATATTTGCTTTATATAGAACAAAAAAGTTTAAGGTAGCAGATTTTACGGCTGTTGATTGACATAAAGTTATTATAATGTAGAATAATTCCGAGCGAGCATAGCGAGCAAGGATTTTTTTTCAGTCTTAGGTATTACTTCATAGGAAATGACACTTATTGACAGCTTCAATGAAAAATTCCCTGACTTTTCCCTGACTTTTGGTAAATTTCTGGATTTCCCTGACTAATTCCAAATTTCCCTGACTTTTCCCTGACCTTGAAAAAATTATGTTTTTCCCTGACTTTTCCCTGACCATGGGAACCCTGATAAAGCCTTTTTCAGCTCAACTCAACTTGAGCATGAAATCTGATTTGCTCCTCAACAATGCATCAATATTTAACATCAATTGCAGTGCAAGTTAGTGGTATAACAAATTAATATATACTTACATTAATTCCAATCAATGTCAAAGAGTCAATACTAATTTGTATGTTTTCATTGCAGTTAATGTCTGATATGTCATTTTCAAATTTAGTACAGACAGCTGACTTCACGTCTAGTTTTCCACGAATATATTATCAACCAGTACAACTTGCTCTTCCACAAGTAACTGATAACTTCTCCACATGCGGAGAGTGTGACTGCAACCAATGTCACAAAAGAACATATATTTGGCTGTTTTTTAAACTGGCAGTTGGAGGAACAAAACTGACACCTCTTCTTCCCCTGGGGATAAACTGGGTCAGCCCTGTTTCTCCCTGGGTGTAAAACTAATGGGGGAAGATTCGGGGGGGGGGGCCTGTTACACTGGGACTGTCAAGGTGACAAGTGCCAGCACTCTATCCACTATGCTAATGGGGGCAGGCCAATTATAATTACCGTGAAATGCCTAATCAATGCCCTGGGGGCTTTACATTCTCTGAAAGGGGAGCCTTTATCAAGATATGTTCTTTCTGATGTTTTTCCCATTAAAATACTGGATACGATGGATATGGATTAACCCTTGTGTTTGTGAGTACATGTAGATGTCATAGCTAAAAATAAAGCTGGGGGACCTTTATCAGGAGAGGGGCATTTATTAGAAATATTATGGTAGATTAATGTAAGAACTTAATTAAAATGTCAAACATTTCCTTGTGACCCAACATAGAAATATAGTGAATGAAATTCAAGGTGTAATTGTTAACACAACATTTCTTTGTGAATGTCAAGTATGCATAATTAACACCATAAACTGCCTTAATTAGCCAACAGATTTAGCTATAAATAGTAACAAGTGCAAGTTGATGTGCAGTATGAAAACTGAAACGACACACCTTAATTAAAATAATGGCATATCACAATAACAAAATAGTTATAAAAGTCATAGATAAACCCTCACCCGGAGGGGACTAAAAAGGGAGGTAATTTTGTATTCCACAACTAACACGGGGACAACTCTTGTAAAGTCAACAATAGACAAACTTACCTCATAAATGCCTTTAAAAGATGATAACTTCCCTAATAGATTGGCCACAATACTGGCAATATGTACAAATGGTCCCTGAAATGAGAGCATATAAATATCAATTTGACAAACCCGTAGAATAAATATAGGGATATCAACAGTGTTTCATTTTGCTTTTGAAAATTATGAGTCCTTTCCCACTGAACTTAAAACATCAATGAGTACCACTATGAAAAATAAAGTATTTCAAAAATTTAATGAGTCCCAAATTAATTTTGATGAGTCAGGGATCAGGGAATTTGGACACGCACCAAAATTAAAACACTGTATCAATAAGTTTCACAAGCGTCTCTGCTTGACAGAGTCACAGATGACTATATAATGTCTTACTATATTAACCCTTATCGTGCTAGATTCCCAGTGGGCTTATCAGCTGGTCAGTGCTGAATTACATTTGCAGTCTACTTGAGATAAAAATCTCATCTGATAGTGACTCTGATAATTAATGGTATTATTATCAAAATACCGATATAAACTCTATACCTTATACAAAGAAGATAAAATAAGCAACACATTGATATAATTTTGATAATTATTGGTATCTCACACGTTATGATATTCAGCAGTATGTCAATGCAAAGTAAATTATTTTGATGCCATTCGTACATGTATATAGAGCAATGTTAAATGTTATGATTGTATGACTAATAATAAATACCAGTCAAAGAATTTAATATTTCAACGAAAACTGAATATGATGAAGCATATATTCCAATTATTATTTCATTGGAAAAAATTCTGTTTATGTTCATTATCTTCAAATATTCGCTCTAAAACATCCTGCTTATTCTTCGCCGATAGTCAGCCACTTAAGTTCCAGGATTTCTCAACAAATATTGACGTTACTCTCACTCGTGATTTTAATGTACTTGGTCGTTGGTTAGCTGATATTTTTGTAAAAATAATAGTTCAGTAAATTACCACTGAATAAATTATAGTTAAATTTCATTCATGAATACTACAAGCAAGTTGAAACGGGGCTTAAACCGCAAAACCAACTAGCGCAACTGTATAGAGCTATTTACAGTCGCGCTCAGCAGTGGTGGAAAGTATCGTATAGCGCGACTCTGAGTCGCATTAAGCACGATAAGGGTTAAGTAGATATTTCTGCTGGTCAAAAATTTGGCAAATTTAGAATTTCAGACATATTAGGCAAGCAGAAATATTTAGCGATTTTTTAAATTTCTTAGTACTAAAATTCTAGTTGGCAAAAAATTATGCTAAATGAAATATTAGAGAATTTCTATAGTAAATTCGTAATTTCACAATAGAGTTTAACATGTGCAGAGAAACACACTTTAGAAGCTTCAAATATTAGCCATGCATTGTTTACAGGTTGTTGTTTAACAGAAGTTACATTTATAGTAAATATCAGCTAAGAGAAATTTGTAAGGTATTGTAATGTTATAGAGGTTTTTGCTATACAGAGGTCCGCTCTCAAGAGGTTGCACTGTATTTCCACCTTGCTAATGCAACCATTTATACAATAGCAGTAGCACAGTACAGTACAGTAGTACAGTAATGGACGTACAGGGATATCAATAATTTTAACAAGTAGTTCACAAGACAGTTAAGGCCAAAAATATTTTTTTTGTATTTTTTTTCTTTCTCATTGTCAATAATTTTTGTTTTTGTACTCGACTTTTTTCAATTTTTATAAAATAAAATTATTTGTTCGGAGGGTCAAAAAATTTTTTGGGAAGGGGACTTTTTGCTTGGGTAGGTAGGGAAGAGGAATCAAACCAAATTTATTTTTGGCCTAACCATGATATGTCTTAATTCATCCAGAAAGTCAACCTTAAGATACATTTCATAATTTACACAACAGTAACTGTTACAGTATTAAACATAAACACCTCATATATCATAATACATATTCAGAGTTAATTTATTATGCAAACTGGTTGCATAAATCAACAAACATTCCCCATTTCTGACATACGGAATGGATCGTCTGTACACCATAAATAGTAACTGTCAGAAACAATATCAACCTACAATCATGTATACAGTAAAGTTATGCAATCAACATTAAAACACAAGTGGGCTGTATTAAGCATGAAAAGAAAGAAAACCTCACAGCAGCTCAGTGGTGAGAACGCTAGTAATCAAATTAATCTGGTGACCAATATTGATCTTACTTGACTTAAGGATAAGGACAACCTATCAGATCACACCATATTAAACTCTAGGTCAGTAACAGGCGATATGATTGGCTATCCTTATTCTCCAATTAAAGAAGATCAATATTGAATACCACCCCAGGATTCAAACACAGGTGGAGGCGCGCATATGCCTGCCATATTTGAGAAGAAAATTGACTGGCAAATAAAGGCAATACTCGGCATTTAGGTTTCAGGGCTCCTACTGAGGCAAAATACACAATCCTGAAGATAAGCTGTGTGTTGTTTCCGGGTGCCATTAGAACACATCTCTACACCATATCTTTGTTTCAATTTGAAAGATAGTTCTACTATCAAAATTCAGTTCACAAAATTTCAAATAACCATAGCTTTGTCAATACTTTTAATATTCTCATCAAATTACTTTCTGATGCAGCGAATCAGGATTTCCCGATTATTCTGAAAGTTTAGGACCACTATGGTTTATGCACAGTCTATAACAACTACTGTTTATAAGTGATTATGACTCCTAATTCGCACATTATTTCAATTATAACATGATTGAAATGCACATATCTTAAGCCAGTGTTACTTTGCGAGTTCATGTTGATTGCTTTACTTGTTTACCTGCATACCTGAACGATTGGACACGATGTCACTTTCATTGGTATATCAGAACGTTACACAACACTGGTTTTGTTCTTTGTTTATACAGGCTATATCAGTGGTCATGTTAGAATTCAATGTAACAGTTTCCTGTTTGAACATCAATAACAAATATTGCTGCAAGATTTGTGGTTGAGACTGTAAAATCACAAATTTTTGTGGGCAATAATTTTCGTGGATGTTGTTTAAAATGAAATTTTGTGGGATCTTAAATTCGCAGATTACAAAGAGTGAAACAGCAAGCCCTATAGTTCCATATTATTTGGGGCCTAGATTATTTGTGGGGATTAGATTTTGTGGCGGCGTTCAACAACAAAATCAATGAAAATTCAACCACCTCGAAAAATAATTATTTTATGGTAAGTGTAGTCAATTAAAGTGTAATCAGCAATGAAGATATTATAATCAAATGCGTAATTTAACCACACTGCAATTAAACATGATAAATTATATGGCAGTATGTACTTGAAACAGCAAAACCTCAACAGTAATTATGTCATATAGACATAACCACAATGCACTTTACCCAGAATATACGTTATATCGGTATTTGTCGACTTACAATGTAATTGGGAATGCATGTTATTTATGTTTTAATGCAGTCTCCAAATTAAAACAAAATGATCAATGTTCTAAAGCACTTTAATGTGTGGTTTTAATGCAGATAGGTTATAGATGTGTTCAAAACCAGAAAATTTATGTTCGTGAAACTCAAACAATGACTGTCACAGTGAGTAAAACACAAAAAGTAACTCATCCACAATTATCGATTCGCAAACATTTAACCTTGCGAATTACTTTAAAACATGTTTGCAATAGTTTAACCGTGCAAAACTGTCTGCTTTTACAGTACCTAACACTAATACTGTTAAGAATAAATATACAAGTATAACTACATGTATACACAATGCAAACAATGGAAAGTCTTTTACAGATCTATATAATTAAACTAGGTTGACATATAATGGGAAAATGATGAATGTCGCTATGTAAATTGTAATGAAAATATAAATCATGCCCTCTACATGACAATAAGGTGCTAAAACAGCATTTGGGCCAGAAAAGTCGTGTCGATATAAGTGGAGTGTCGACACATGCATGTCGACTAAACCATCATATTTAAGATAGAATATAGAGCAAGCCAAATTGGGGATTTGAAAGTATATCGACACAACCGAAGTGTCGATACAACCGATGTCGACACAATAAGTTTCAACTGTATATAAAAGAATATAACACTTCGCATGAATTACCGTACTGTAGTGGTGAAATGTTTAAGTCCAGATATCATTATGAAACTTAAATACTGTAAAAGGCTAAAGCACTAGGAATTTGGGAACCATACAGTATTGGCAGCAGTGCCTAGCCCCCATACAACAGACAGACTCTGACATATACTAAAGTCATCAATACAGATTTTACAACAATCCACCTAAGCCTTATAGAATATTGCTATATATACATTTCATGGTGTTATGAATTATGATGATTACATGAATTATTATGATCACTTGAATTAGGATGGAAACATTGAATTTATAAGTTGCTACCTGTTTTAAGTTAAATCTTAACAAGAGCCAAAATGTCACAAAATACGCCCGACTCGGGGCATGGTGAGTCTCAGGGCAAAATAAAAAAAAACAAAACAAGACTGCGTTCAATAAACGCTTATGCCCCCTGTGGAAGCCTTGTCCATAAATAAGTCTAAGTCCAAAATTAGGTCAAGGTGAAATTCAAAATGGGGTCAGGTGATACAGGTGTGTGGAGAGTGTTCATATACAACATCCATGCAAGTTTGGAAGCTTTGTAGCAAGCCATAATGATGCTAGAAGAAACGGTCAATTTGGGTTAACCAGGACGGACGGACGGACGAACGAACGGACGGACAGGTGAATCACTATATGCCTCCCGATCTATCGATACGGGGGCATAAAAAAGTAAAAAAAAAATTTAAAAAAAAAATAAAAAATTAACATAAAAAAAAAAAAAGCGAATTTGGCCTAGATATTATGCCCATAAGCATTGTCACAAAGTTTGAAGACGTTCGGATGAAAACTGTTTCTGTGCTCTAATGCATTAGAGCACAGACAAGGCCAATTTCATACTTATTTGGTAATTAAAGGCCCATAACCAAATAAGGCCTAAGCCGATTTGGCCTATAATCGAACTTGGCCTAGATGTTATGCCCATAAGCATTGTCACAAAGTTTGAAGACGATCGGATAAAAACTGTTTGCGTTAGAGCACAGACAAGGCCTATTTCATACTTATTTGGTAATTAAAGGCCCATAACCAAATATGGCCTACACCGATTTGGCCCATAATCGAACTTGGTCTAGATATCATGGCCATTAGCATTGCCACAAAGTTTGAAGACGATCGGATGAAAACTCTGAGCGCTAGAGTACAGACAAACTGCTGGATGCCGCCGCCCGCCCGTCCCCCGCCATGGGTGTTCCCATAATATG
This sequence comes from Spisula solida, assembly GCA_947247005.1. Taxonomy (NCBI): domain Eukaryota; kingdom Metazoa; phylum Mollusca; class Bivalvia; order Venerida; family Mactridae; genus Spisula; species Spisula solida. The sequence goes on from OX365957.1 coordinate 21,398,884, forward strand.
TCCCGTTTTTCAAACAGGCGTATAAAAATAAGCCAATATCATTAAATCCCCTGCAATTGATGTTGTCTTAATACACACATGTATGTAATTACCAGCCACCTGCTTTATGAATTGAAACAAGATTAGATTTTTCCATTCACAGACTGCTTAAGACAGGGACAATTATTATACAAGCATTCTTAATTTGATATAGAAATTGTTTTTGTAGATACAGTACAAACACTGTAGAGCTACATCCTTTAGGAGCTGCAAATATTGGCTGTAGTATAAAGGTGTTGCTCAATAGAAATTAAATTTAGAGGAAATTTTGAAGGTATTGTTATAGAGAGGTTGTTGCTGTATAGAGAGCCACACTCTGGAGAGGTTGTACTGTATTTCTGAACTTCAATATCTGAATAGGAGTAACGTCTACATTTTCGCAATGGGAACACCTCTGGGGGAGAATGGAGGGGGTGTGTTAAGAGTGGATACGAGGAAAGGGTCTATAACAGTACTTACTTCTTTTCCAAATGGCAATGTACTGCCCAATGATGAACACAATCCAACAACTTTAGATATGAGGGTACGGAATGTAAGAAATTCCTTGAGAACAACACCACGTAAAATTGTCTTCATTTCTGGAATCCCTGAACCTGGTATACAAATGACAGAACATTCAAATAGACATAAATACCACAAATGTTTGCATGACTATTTAATTATAAATGAACAAAACTAGCTTAAGTTAAAATGGCCCATAAGGTAGAGAGGTAAGAATGAATCATTAGAGGCGCATCAGTCATAGTTCATTTATTAAGCCGGGAAGTATATTATACCCAAACAGTGGATAATGAAGTCTCCTAATGAAGTATCAATAGAATTTAAATCTGGAGAATATTGAAACATCTATTAGAGAAGCGAATTGTAATCATCAGCACTTGGAGGTTTTTGGCCTTAAAAAAAATAAAAATCAACACACTCGATACAATAGTTGATTCTGTTCTAAAGATATTACATATAAATTCAACAATGATAGTTCATATCTCTTGATACATTAATAAAAAATTGATTTCGTTTGGAATTTATGAAAGTATTGATTGTTCAATTCTGTTCAAATATATATTGAACACCTCTCGTAAAATTGACCTACAAAAAGTTATTGTAATTTGTGGAAAAGTTGTTGGTTATTTGTGGAATGGTAAGTCCTAGTATTATGAAACAGTCCAGGTAAACTGGTTAGGTGAATCTGTCACTGTATGCAACTGAACAATTGCTGAGAAATGGCATTAAACACAAATTAACAAAACAAGACGATCATAGATCCTGGGGCGTTCACCTGCTAAGCAGTAAATAAACATGGTCAAATTTTGAACTTGACCTTAAGGTCAGCAAGATAAACATTTTGACTAAACTTGATGAAGGTTAAAGCAAAAATATGGCCTCAAGAAAGTTAATAAGATTTTTCTATTATTTGACATATCAACCTAGTTTTTTACCCCACATAACCAAACTTAAAACTTGACCTTAAGGCCATCAAGATACACATTTTGACCAAACTTCTCGAAGATTAAAGAAAAAATGTGGCATCCAGAGTGTTAACAAGGTTTACTTATTATTTGACCTTTTGACATAGTTTTTTACCCTGCATGACCAAACTTCGAACTTGACATTTAGGTCATCAAAATAAACATTTTGACCAAACTTCATGAAGATCAAAGCAAAAATGTGGCCTCCAGAGTGTTAACAAGGTTTTCCTATTATTTGACATTTTGACCTAGTTTTTGACCCCACATGACCCAACTTCACACCTGACCTAGATTTAATTGAGATACACCTTCTGACGAAGCAAAATTGAAAGTGCTAGAGTTTTTACGGTAAAATGTCAAACGGATGGACAACGGACAAAAAGCAATCACAAAAGCTCACATTGTCACTTTGTGACAGGTGAGCAAAAATAAGAATGATTGACCCCTTAATCAAAATTCTGAGGGCCAAATAAGACGTTTTGTGAAATTTTAGGGGTCAAAGCATCTGACTTTAGTTTAAGGGTGAAATGTAGCCCCCTAAGCAGTGTCTAAGAGATGGTTGTATACATACCTATAGCTTGTGGTGAGACAAGATGAGTAAAGCCTGTGGCAAACATAATAAGTAACACAGAGTATAACACCCAACACAAATATTGTAAAGTCAATGAAAATGATAATTCCTCATACAACCAGAGTTTGGCTGAAAATAGAAAAATATGAAAATTTATATAAATTTATAAGTACATAAGCACATATGACTGCAAGCATTATATTCATGCCATAACCAGCCTAATACATCAGTACATGTTTCAAACAGAACTTAAAAGGAAAAATTCAAGGACTTTTCCAAGTACTTTTCATCTATATTCAAGGACAAAAAATGGATTTGCCATGGTAAAAATATGCAATGGTGTCTTAAAATCAAATGAAATAATGATAGAAGCTTGAGTAATCAGACACTCTTTGTCACTTTGGTCATTCGCATCATTATCTGTGAGGAAAAACGATGAATCAATACCATGGTGTGTTGTTTAAAGTCATCCTTCTGTCACTTTTTCTTCATCTTTGATCTGTTTGGTTATTTTTACCCACTTTCTTACAACAGGAACCTAATTCTAGGCAAATTTACAAGTCTTGTGTATTTCAATATTTATATGGCTTAACCAAATAAGTCTAAGTGGTCATATTCATAATAATTAATCTGCAACAATAAACCTATACATTTCCCTGTCTACCACCTATTTTCTAATCTTGGGGTAACCTTAAATTAAAAAAAAAATCAGTATAATACCAAGTTGAACCCAGAAACCCCCTCAACCTTTTAAAGAAAATGTGCATGATTTCTGGTTTACCTTCTTGCATTTTTTCGATAACATAGTCCATAGCGAAACTGAGAAATGCCATAATGATGCCCAACAATGCGAGAAATATCCAATCCTCCCCCACCTTCCCCAGTATCCAATCTCTCAGACGAATAAGTAGACCTGAAATATAGTAAATCATTGTACATGTACAATCAACATATATGTATGTACATTTTATAGTACTGTAAAATTATTAATTTTCACAGCCAGTTATTTTTCATTGACTTTACAAAATGGGATAGACCGCAAAATTAAATTCCCTCAAATAATTGACCTCAAAAATTGTATGAAGTCGAAATATGACTTCTAGAATGTTAACAAGGTTTTTCTTGGATGTGACCTTCTGACCTAGTTTTTACCCTAGATGACCCAGTTGGGAGCTTGGCCTCAATTTGATAGAGAGAAACATGTGACAAAGTTTCAAAAAGATTAATCTTAATCACAATTAAGATTAAGATAAATCTCATTATAAAATATATAAATTATAAAAAGTTGTTAGCATTTCAACCATTCAATAAGACAGTTACAAGTACTTAGCAAACCTGTCAGCCAAAGGAAACAATTAAGTTGGCTGCATAAAAAGATTTTTGTTAAATAAATTATATTCCCTTAAGTGTCCTCCACATAAGTTTTCAATAAGGACTGTTTTATTAAATTACTGTACAGCCAAAACAAATAAAAGTTGTGATTCTGGTTACATGCTGTCAAATAACGTAGGTATAGTCCAGTCAGGATAAAAATCCAGTGACGCAGCGGTCGAGTCCACTATAACGGTGTAAAACCAATCATAAAGGCTTATACTGTACAAACAACTATAATTTCAATGCTAAACTAACACATTAAACTTTGCTCTACCTGTTTAGACAATGGTTGTGATTTTTTGCGTACACATAAACTGCAACGTCACTGTCACAATATCCTAACTGGACTATATTTAACTATCTTCCTACAATCCTACCTAATTTTTTTTATACCATTTCACATAGAGAAATAACAATGCATACCAACAAATTCCCATAGTCTATTTCTTGCTTTTGGTTCTACTTTCCCGAAGTCAATCTGATCTGGCTTCTTCACTCGTTTAGCTTGAAATTTGGCAAAACTACCGAGATCTTTAGTGTATCTTCCATAAATCTGTAATAAGATTGTACATTGTATATCAATACATCAAAATTATTATACATGACTCTAAACGCATCTAACTCAAAGTCAGACCCTGTTGACTGTTCAGGTTTTTTGCTTTGAGCAACGGGTGCCCAGCGACTGTTTTCCTCATCAAATTTGGCATTGTCATGTTCCATGGTTGTGGCCCCTTCTGCATAATGACAGAACTATGTTTTCCTTTTATGGCTGTGCTTCGTTATAGTGAGAGACTCTTTTGTTTTGGTCCTCCCCCCAATAACCAAGAATGCACATGACAAAAATAAATGTAACAGTTAAACTGAAGTCTAAATTATTTTTCAGATTGACACCTATGTATTGTTGTGTAATTAGCATACTAATTGGATAAGGTGTCTGTCGAACAAGCCCTGAGGCTGGGGGGCAATTATCAATATTTTATTACAGTATACTTGTCACCTATTGTGCTCTACATGTAAGCTTGACTTTGTACATGATGATGAGTCATGAATATTGGTGCTGACAGCCGATACACATTTGTACATAGATTTACATTGATCATCGAAATAAGTTGAATAGTATTATAAAGATAATAACAAATTGGTCAGGGATGCCAGTGCTCTATCCTCACAGGATTTTTTTTTATCTCAGTGGGTTAATTTTTATTTAGGTTTAACTTCATTCAACAACACTTTTTCAGTTATATACAGTGGCAGTGTCACCAAACCTGTTTTCCTTGTCTATATCCTAACTGGTCAGTACTTACTATGATCACTTAACCCTTCCACCAGGAACCAGCGTCAAGATTCTGGTATGTGGCTATTATATTGTAACTAGGCTTAATCGTAACCGTCCATTATTGGTCATTTCATAATCTTTCGTAACCATATTTCGACTGATACGTAACCAACCTCAAAAAAGCTTGAAATGCAACTTGCTATTCATTCCATAAATATTAACGAAATTATTTATAATTAATACATTATATATCAAACTACATACGTTAAGGCAGTTTAGGATCACTAAGAACACATTTGGCCATAATTTTTCAATTTTTTCTTTTTCTTTCAAATTCTTTATCGACTGAGAATGGGAAATCCTTCCACTTTCTTGTCACCAAAGATTACTTTAATGCGGAAAGCAAATATTTCGTTTTACAACAATTTGTGAGCCCCCTATTTAGGTAGTTTAGGATCATCTCAGGGTATTCAGAATCATTTTAAGATAAAACTAAAACTACTTTAGATTTAATCAAAATTTTGGTTGACATTTGTTTTGTAACCAAATCCTAACAGACTGACAAGAGAAAACCCGAAAAATATTGCATAATTAAAAAAAATATTTTGCAAATGTGTTTGGTCAGTTCCGGATCAGCAAAAATAACAAATGAACCACATTTTTTTTAAAAACCGTCTTTAAAACAAAATATTTGGTGCATTTATTTCTCTTAGTGACTACAAATATAAAATGCAAAAAAACATTGGTTCACTTCATCATGTTATTGGAAAAACTGAACTGATCCGGAACTGCCTAAGATTCGGAACTGCCTGGACGACTGTATTTTAACACCTTTAAATCACATTTCAACAATGATATAAGCCATATCTATTAAACACTTTTATTGATAAACGCAATAAATCGGCACTAGTTAGCCGATACTTTTTTGGTTGTGATCAGATCAAGCCTGGTTACGAAATTACCTGTATAATTCAAGATTCATGTGGAGGAAAATGGACTTTTCAAGGAAGGGAATGACAAGCCATGACTGGGAATCTAGCTAATACTGTATTTCTCAAAAGCGTGTTTTATCCTATAATGCTGATATGGCCACACTAGTGTTTAAGGGTTTGAACCCTGCAATTCAAATTGCCATATTTTGGGGAACACTTTTTTGACAATACAACCACAAAATTAACTGAATCAACTTGCACAAATATGCTATGATAATGCCACAGTTAATATAACTTGAAAGTCCCATAATGAACAAATAAATGTCATGTTTATGACATGAGTCACATTGTTGTGAATATTTTTTTGTAACTTATTGTCACCCCACCCATTATTTTTACACATGATTTAGAAAACATAACACGCTTATTCGCTGAGATAAGTTATGTCATGTAAAAATTAACATCAATACTAAATAAATAGTTTTTCTATGCAAGCTTTTTACAAAAACATTCAATTTGAACGTCAAATAAATACGAAAAAGCACTTACTAAAGTCTGCTCATATCCTAAGTCTTGGTTGTCGGCCATGATTGATTGCCCTCTGGCGGAAGATTGATGTACTTCATTTTCATTGGTCGTTTCATTTCTACTCTTCAATTCATCCATCTGTATCTGCAAAGTGAAAGTGAAAGTAGAATTTCATTGTTTTCGACTATCAAAGGTGACTGATTAGTCATATCGTAAATAAAATTTTATTATAAGAGTAACTTAGAAAGAACGCGTATGTGTAACTATTAAACCAGGATATAAAGGAAATTTATAAGGTTTTTTTCGGCGAATTTGCCTCATTGGGCGCTGTATAATTCTAATATTAAGGCCAATACGTTATAATGTTAAGTTCACATCACGGATCCAATGATAAATATCTTAATAATAGATAGATCTATAATAATCCCCATAATTAAGGGCGTTACCGTAGTGGTGCCGAAGTGACTAATCGATTGTACATATAAGTTAGTTTTTTAGTAGGCCTACTTGGTAATAATGAAATGCCACACCGGGTCCTAAGATAAGATTTATGTTTTAATAGTCTGCACTTAGATTGCACTTAAGCCTTTACAAAACAGTAGGCCGTAGAGGCCTAGATAAATATTGTAACAAATCACGCGATTACTGGACGATTTACCAGGAGTGTTCCATATGTAACGTAAATCTTATACATGTCACTGTAAGCTAACCGTGATAACTTTAACAATAAGTAGGTAAATTTATTGACCAGACCATTTAAAAAATCCGTGCGAACTTTTTGACCACCTCTCATACATCTTTATTCTTCTAAAAGCAATCTGCACGTATTTATAACAACTTTGCACTCTTACATTATTGATTAAGACAAAGGAGTAAATACATATTGTTATAAATTACGTGATTACTCGAAAGTGTAATGTATTATTATCGCCCAACCTTCACATTTGTGCACTCAGTCTCGTAATTAAAACATCCACCAAAGTTAAAATTTAGGTTAAAATAGAACACCATAACGTGTTATTTTATACCGCTGTTGTAACAAATTTAGGGAAACCTCTAGAGCCCCACGTTACATATCTGATACCTAACAATTAGAATTATATAGTTCCAATCGTTTAGAAACTTTCTACGTAGATTTTGAATATTATTTATAGAACTGTCTTTTGCAAACCTTAAATAACCGTCCCTATCATTGTTTCTCGTCTTGCATGTGCAATTGCCCTTGTTTCATAATACATTGTTCACACCACTGATGAATGACAAAAATCACCAGTTGGCTCAATGACGTCATTATAAGCACAGGCCTAAGAAATTATATCACGAAATATAGAGTTTTGAAATTCCCCCATCAGCCCGCCATTACTATATAATCTCTTATATAAAGTAATGACGGGATGATGGGGAATTTCAAAACTCTATATTTCAAGTTGTGATATAATTTCTTAGGCCTGTGTTAAAAACAACGACGTCGTGCATCTTATAGACGTCATGTAGTCGCAGGCAAGTCGTAGACAATTTGGTTTTAATGTTTTGTTTTTGTTTTGAAATAATAAATTAAGGATAGTTTTAACGATTATACAAATTATAATGAAATATTTGGGTTACAAGCAAAAACTATCTAAATCACGTAGCAGATCTTCTACGCTGGGTTTCAATTTCTTTAGAATAGGACCGGTTTTTTTAGTCTATATATATGCGTTTCGTCATTTGCGGTTGTATTGACTAACTTTCAAATACGTAAGCCTGCATGTATGTATTTCAATGATACCTTGAACAAAACGCAAGCTTAGGTGCTTATTTTCATGTGCACATAAATGTTTTCAAAAAATTGTATGCACCCATTCCACAAAAGTCATTTACAGGTAGCAGATATGCTACAAAAATTACCAAGCAAACTAGAAATAAAACGAATTCGGTTATAAAAGTCTTTAAAAGCGTGTAGTTAATTACAGCAAGATGAGAATTTTCGCTGGGAAAAAACGTGGTTTAATATTGCTTGTGCTCTGAATGGTTAAGCAAATATAGTTGTCAGCTTACATTATAGTCGCGGAACAGAAGAACAACTCACAAACCTCCTGGTCCTCTGGTATCGTATACACACTCGACACAATCTCTTTGGAATTACGCTTCCTTCTAACCATTTCGTTCTTACAGTTACTTTACAGTCAGTTATATAAACTGATGGATAACTAGTTATGCACATGTATTCAACAGAATTGTCTCACACACATCCGTATTCTAAGACGGATCGTACGATTGTTCATTTATTATCCATCTATTTTTTGGATAAGCAAACGTAATGTTTTAAGCATACAAAATTTTGATTTAAAATCGAGATATGAATAGGTCTATAAACCATTTAACTGACGCATGTTTAAAGCACGGTCTTGTTTGTTTATCAAAAGGTGCTTAATATGCTACTGGTATGCAGTTGATTCACAAACACCATCCTATATATCGTATTATCATAAATTCTACCCTACAGTGAGTTGTCTCGATTTATTCACTCCCATGTACGTTTTACTGTGAAATCATTCAACTTTTCGTAGTGACGAACTTTTCGTGAATTTCAAAGATGTACACCGTCACGAAATCAAATCTAAAGACTATCACATCAATAAATTTTAAAGGCGCTCTCGCGGAGGTCTCATGTTTGAGTGATGGGGCATTTTTTCTAATATTTATGAGTTATAAAATTATGCTCTTGAAACTAGTGCTTTTCTCCAAATGTGCGTATTCAAGCGCAGAAAACTCATAAACCAAACAAGCATGGTTAACCTCGATTATCATTTGTTTTTTACTGTTTCTAATGACAATAACTTTACAGCGTGCATTTCCAATTTTCAACAATTTCAATTACTCGTGTATTAAGATTTTTTTTTCAACTTGTGTGTTTTTCCATTTTTTTTAAAGTGTAATGATATAATCAACAAAGTTACGTCCCCATGAAAGTAAGGATTTGTAATTTTATGTAGTGCACACGATTTTAAGCCCATGAATATAACTCGACGGTCTTACTGTACTTGTACGTGATCATTGTATATATATGACAATGTACGTCAGAGTTCAATAAACTTCAGATTCTTTATGACGATATAAAATGATATTGTAGTTTTGTATTTACTTTTAGACTGTAAGAATAAATTACGTCACGAGTACATTTCATGTTTACCTCATCATCAATACTCCATACGTTTATTTACTTACACCCAATGCTAATATTTTGGTTCTGGATTTAAATCAGAAGCCATGACACATTAAACAATAATAAACAAAATATAAAAGTTTTCAACATGCATATACATAAATATAAATTACAAATGAAAAATGAGATTTTATATAACCATGTAACATAATTGCTATGAGCAGAAGCATCTGTGATTTCCGATTACTGTATGACTTATTGGAAGATTATACAATTAAACGTGTATGCATTATTGCGATAACCGGAAGTTGACTCGGTTATACATTGTTTGTTCAGTAGCACCTCCGTTATTCTAGGCAAGTTACAGTCAACATATGTAGACCATATTGAAAATTTGTGTAACACCAGGTAGTTATATTCTAATATATATAAAGTCGTTACTTACTTACTTACTTACTTACTTACTTACTTGCTTACTTGCTTACTTGCTTACTTGCTTACTATGCACAGTGTAATCTGATAAATTTATCCGAAATTTTGTTCGGTTTTCACAGGTACACATTACTGTTGGTCAATATTCGAACAACGCACTTCCGTGAGTTTTCGTTACCACGTTACCGGGATGTGTTACTGTTTTATGACGAAACATCATGTTATGAGTTAGCCACTCCGTGAATGATTTCAAATATGCATTTTTTGAAACATTTGCTATAGCCTCTATATCGTCAGTTGGTATCCAAAATGGGGAATGCATGATTTGGATTTTTAAACTTATTCGTATTACGTTATTCCCAAGTAACACCCACCAACCCATCCCTAATCAGACAAGTGTTGATAAAAGTATTGTGTATATACATGTATATGAGAAAAAACACAATGTTCTCGTTTTTGCACATTGTATCCATCAAATAACGCTATAATATATCGGAAAAAAATGCATTTCAGGCGCAAATTACCGATAAAAGGTGCAATTTCTTTTTGAATGTTGTATATAGAGATACAGTTAGGTTGGAACAAGAAAGGATGAGAAGTTGGAAAGTTTTACCAAGGGTTGAGGTACGAAATAATAAACAGTGTAGATATAAACACACGAGCAAGTACCTTAAACTGTAATCGTTTTTTCATCGTGTAATGTTAATCATCTATGGGTAATATCCTTTGTACATTGTATATTATTAATCAATCATATTGATCCAGTTTGACACTCACTTACACTATGAAAACAATGTACACACCATCACGGAAATACATTATTATTATTTCTGTGTATATCCGTGACACCATTACTAAGTAATGTCTGAGAAAATAAGAGAAAATCATATTTATAAATAAAAACACAAATAGTTGAAGGCGCGTACAAAAGGGTGTAATCTATAGTGTCAGGATATATCCACGTCGTTGTATTTGCTTTCAACTTCCTTGAAACACTCAATATAACCACACACTTAAGTACATTGTTCATTTATTTCCGGCTGCACTACGTCATATTGTATCAGTATTTTGGTACGCCAGGACTATATTGTGATTATATAACAATTACATATATGAAAGTTTTTCATATTGCTTATCTGGGAACTTGACTAATTAACCGCTGATGTATAAGGATGGAACTTTCATTCATTAAGACAATTATTTCAACTTGACTGTAATAAAATCAAATATTACTCGAAGCTGTTTGAATACTAAGAGATGGTAAATTTCACTACAGTGGATAGTAATTGAATTAGTACATGTAATAAAATTATAGTGGTATCATATGTTCGCGTTGTCGAAACAAGTCACTAAGAATTGCAAGAAATACAGAAGTCCCCTACCGGTTTGAAGCCATGACCCTTAAATTATTTTAAATCTTTCTGTTGCCATAGCAACCACAACTTTTGTCAGAATAAAAAAATATTTAGATGGGCATAATCTTCTTATTGGCACCTACCAAGTATTCTAAGTTTCATAAACCTAGCTTGGAAACTATTTGAGTTTAATATGTCAGGATCCAGATTTTGACGGACGAACAGACAGACAGACGGACGGAGGGCAAACTTATAGTCACCTCCGATTGAAAACCGACAGGGGACTGATAAACATAATTATCGCAAACCTTTTAATGCTTATTCCGCGAACATTTATATATCCTGATTACTGGCAATGTATGCGGACATCTGTGAATTACCAAATCAATGAACTAAATATAATGTTAATCCAGGTACCATTCTTTGATAATGCTAATTAAGACATGTGCGTATGTGTATTGGATGTACAATGTAAACAATTAATACGAATGCGCACTCACGTATTCATTAACAGATTCATTATGCTGATAATACAAAATGTACGATTATTTAATTAAGACCCACCACGTGCTCATGGTATTTGGTGCACGAGGCTTTGTACACGTGGTTCGTTGTTACAGTAATGAATATAAACCATTGAATTAATATACGATGTAAATTAACATAATTATAGTACGGATAATTTTACACGAATCCCGACCTTCTATTAGGGTAATTTAACAGCTGATATCGTGTCTATATTTAGAACCCCGATTGTATGTTTTCGTAAGCGTGTGTTGTACAAACGCAAATCTAAAGGACCGGTATTGCACGATTTGCTCGCGGATATTTATATTCAACGCAATAACCTTGTTAAACATTTCTGCATAAAGGTCAGGATCACGTCAAAGTCTCCGTGCTAATATAGTATCTACACAATCATGTAGAGGGTATTACTGTAGCATCATTTACTTTAATAGCGGTCGTTAAATTTGGTCGATTCCGGTAGAAAGAATGTACCGTGAGACGACGTACACATAATGGTTTTCGTGAAGCCACAGCCTTTATTCAGTGGTTAGTGCGCTGGATTTTTTAACCGGCGATCCTAGTTCGAATCTCGGTCGCGACAGGCCATACCTTTCCATGAAATTTTGACAACTATTACGCGCTCAAAAAGGGAAACTATGGTCGGGAGTCAACAACCTTACAGAAAACAACATATGTACAACTTACGGGACGTACATGCAAACAAATTTGATCTATACAAGTTTGTATGTTTTTGCACGTACCAACCCTCTCCACCCTTCATGCCTGCTACTTTATGTCAGGTTGAACATTTCACATCATTCTTCACAGAATTACACATTATATTGCACATATATACACCCTAAGGTTAATGCTAGCTATAGTCAGTGCATCCTAATTAATGCCCATCTAATGTAATTATGGTATGTGATGGTTTTATATTTTCTGTGCTCGGTTGGTTAAGTTGAGTGCTTCCTTCCCTGTCCGACTTGATCTTTTTTGTGTACTCGTATTACATACAAATAATAATAATAATAAATACTTTATTTTACGAGGAAACTCATTTGACAATACATACATACATCAATCTTCCATAAGATACTCCACATTGAACAATGAACTAAAACCTAACTGTGCATAAAGAATTTTATATAATATTTGATATTTAAAGACGTTATTAAAGCTAGTCCATGATTGCATATTTGTATTTTATTGGATTTTTGTGGTCTAATTAATTGTCACGTTGCATCAAAATTGTATGCATATTTAATATCATTAGTCATTGATATTGCAACTTGTTGTTTAATTATTAATTTGTACAACATTTAAACCAAACTGACGAGGCAGTGACGCTTAAACGAGTACCTGTATGAAGGATACTAAAGCAAAGTACATTTACTTAGTCTGTCTATACAGACCCTATGTTAGAACAACTCAACAGCCTACCCTTTTTTCATTAAAGTATCACCTTTGCACCATCAAGCCCTAAGTCAAATCTAGCTAAAATTTAAAATACAGTAAAAAACTGTTATGATAATTGATTGACAAACTATATTATATAGTGGGGTAGCCAGACTAACATTAACTATACCAGCGGACCATATTATCATGTTCACAGTTTATTGACTAGCAGTCCATTTATCTCACAAACTTCACTTACGTAAATGATGAAACAAATTTCACATTTCAATTCGTAGTGTCATCTATTCATCTATACAGACACTATGTTTATAGGACACAACTCTGACACAACTCTGACACAACTCTGACACAACTCTGACATGGACTTTCTTTTTTCATGAAATTATTTCCCTTTGTACCCCCAAACACCATTCTCGTTCACCAGAGTATTCTTCACCTGTGATTGACTAACCACTGATGTATGAGGATGTCAAACACAGGAGTTATCAAAACCCAAAATTAAATATTGCTAAAATTGAAAAAAAAACTAAACATTAGAATAATAGAGTATATTGTCTAGTCAGTCGCCAGACATCGTCTCAGTCATCAAACACCATTTTTAGCGTACCTAAACGAACTTCTTTTTCAAATGTCTAACCATTGTATATGCATCACTATAGGTATTTAAACTCTCTCTCTAATGTTTTCTTTCATTCAATGTGTGTACTTACTGTTTTCTATATTGACTTTATCTCTTCATTTTTGTCAGCAAATTATTCATATCATTGTATGTTTACTTACTTACATTCCGTCTTTTATTTACATTCATAGTATATTGTAATTTCAAACAAAGCATGAATTTGATTATTGAATTCCATGTAGGTAAAGAACTATATAAGACTAAATAATTAGTCTATCGTTCTAATCATATCCTGTGTTATAATTGTAAGGTACATGTTATTGTTTATAATATGTTGGAAATAATGAGAATAAATATGTTTAAACTACTAACGTACCTGCGTATCATGGAAATAATCCACAGCTATCAAATAAATATCATTAATCCAATCGTACAGTGCATGGATTTGCACTAAACAACATTAATGTATCATAGATACCACCCAACGCATCATTTGAACATATATTTTATTGATATGTATGTATTTATTTGTATGATTAGGTAAAACCGAACAAAGACATAAATATTTTCCTTAAGTTGAAACACCTTGCGGTGTGTCAACCATGAAAATAAGTAAACACATACATTTACATGTATAATTAAGTATAAAACATGAATACTGATTACGTGAAGATGTCAGTGATCGGGTAATGTTGGGGATATATCAGGGATCAGATATGACAGGGATTGGAATATGTCAGGGATCAGGATATGTCAGGGATCGGAATATGTCAGTGATCGTAATATGTCAGGGATCAGGACGTGTCAGGGATCAGGATATGTCAGGGATCGGGATATGTCAGGGATCAGGAAATGTCAGGGACCGGGATATGTCAGGGACCGGGATATGTCAGGGACCGGGATATGTGTCAGGGACCGGGATATGTCAGGGATAATGATATGTCAGGAACCGGGATATGTCAGGGACCGGTATATGTCAGGAACCGGGATATGTCAGGAATCCGGACATGTCAGGGATCAGGATATGTCAGAGATCAAGGTATGTCAGGGACCGGGATAAGTCAGGGATCAGGATAAGTCAGGGATCAGGATAAGTCAGGAATCGGGATATGTCAGGGACTGGGATATGTCAGGAATCAGGACATGTCAGGGATCGATATTTGGGAGGGATCTAGATATGTCAGGGATTCTGATATGTTGAATATGTCTGGGATTGGAGTATGTCAGGGATCGGGATATGACAGTGATCGGGATAATTCAAGGATCGGAATATGTCAGGGATCGGAATAAGTCAGGGACCGGGATATGTCAGGGCTCAAGATATGTCAGAGATCGGGATATGTCAGAGATCGGGATATGTCAGGGACCGGGATATGTCAAGGACCGGGATATGTCAGGGATAGGAATATGTCAGGGACCGGGGTATGTCAGTGATCAGGTTATGTCAGGGATCGGGATATGACCGGAATCATGACATGTCAGTGATCGGGATAGGTCAGGGGTCGGAATATGTCAGGGGTCGGGATATGTCAGGAACCGGGATATGTAAGGGGTCGAGATATGTCAGGGACCATGTCAGGGACCATGTTAGGGGTCGGGATATGTCAGGTATCGAGATATTTCAGGGATCGGAATATGATAGGGATCAGGATATGTCAGTGACCGGGATATGTCAGGGATCGGAATATGCCAGTGATTGGGATATGGCAGGGATCATGTCATGCCAGGGATCGAATTTTGGGAGAGCTCTGGATATGTTAGGGATTCTGATATGTGGAATATGTCAGGGATTGGGGTATGTCAGGGACCGGGATATGTCAGGGATCAGGATATGTCAGGGATCGATATCTGAGAGGGATATGTCAGGGATTCTGATATGTGGAATATGTAAGGGATTGGAATAAATCAGGGGTCATAATATGTCAGGGATCTTGATATGTGGGATATGTCAGGGATCGGGATATGTCAGGGATCATGATATGTCAGGGATCGGGCATGTAGGGAGGTGCAATATTTAGGGGTCTGTGATGTAAGACGTAACGTCAAGATTCTGATGCGATTACTCTAACCAGCAGGGTTCGGTGGTTTCTCCTATACATAGTACATGTGTAATACAATGTATATATTACATGCTTTATTTCACCTTGAAACCTGACTAGGGTAACATATACCCAGGTACAGAAAGTTGAATATTACGGTATATATCGAGAGCTTGGTGCCACATTGGTGTAACACACTAAATAACAATCATTAGTTACGACAGTGTGGCATTAAACCCTTAATATGTTAATTACAAATGTACAAGGTAACTACAACATTTCATGCGTGTCTGAGATGACAATAAACAAATGGAGATGAAATAAAGTATATCTAGATGCAAAATATGTTTATGTATCCCATCAAAGTGTAATACTATGTCTTCTTCTTCAATGGAGACATACGTTTCCTATTACCCCGTTTAGGGACATGTGTGTATTCAAGATTACACAGTTTAGCATTGATCGAGTAACATAATATATATATAATCTATTATTATTATTATTATTATTATATTAATTAGTAGTTATTTAATAACCGGTATTCTTAAAACTTATACAAATCATTTTTATGATTGCTAACAAGGTACCTGCACCTTAATCAGGGCAACATATTGTGTAGTAGAGATTAAACACCGAAACATACTAGACGTGTGACTCGAACTCAGTAAGGGCTGATCGGAAGGTTTAAAGAAGACATGCAATAAAAGTATTGGACCAACCATTCTGACAGATCCGCAAGTTATTGTTCGTTTATAACGCGGACATTTCAAAATTTTGAGTTTCTGCCATCTTTGCATTTTATGTAACGTGTTAAAGTTGTACATTTTGGACGTTGCGTACAATATTGCGACAATTTTCTGTAAAAATGGCTTGACTTAAATGATATTAAAAATACATGTATTAGGCTGAATATTATAAACATCACAATATCAATACCTGATCAATTCATTTCATACATAGTATCAATGAAATTAGCATTCAATACGTATTAAAATTATATAAGCAATTACAAATATCGCTGGCTTAGAATTAGAAGGTCGTAAGTACTACCTACGACCTTATAAGACTCATGCATACTTGTAATCTGCACCTCAAGGCGCTTCTTATGAGCCTATTTTCATGAAAATCGGAAGCGGTCATACTGACCAAACTGAAGTTTAAAAAGCTTGTTTTTCCATAAGTAAAGAGCAGTTTTCGGACAGTTTTTCTTGTTTTCTCAACATATTGATTTTGTACTTACGACCTTCTAATTCTAAGCCAGCGATATAAGCTTGATTTACGTCTTATTATGCAAATTCAATTAAAGCGATTACATCTACTGAATAATAATTCTACTTTGTATACCTGCCTCAGGATAGATACGTGTATGAGTAAAAAAAGATTTATGATTATTTAGTTGTTGATAAATGTTGCTTTAATAGGCATTATTGGTATATTTTTGTTCACATTTGTTTAACCATAAATTATAAAGGGAATACCTTTGTCTCCTTTTGTCTATTGTCCGCATGGTTGAGGTATGTTTTAATTGAATACGTATTACAAGCTTCAATAATTATTGTTAAGGGTGCATCTTTTATTTTCAATCTGTTTTGTATCATAGTTCAACTCTGGACGTGTTGGATTGGGTAATTTAAAAAGCATATTCAGTGCAGTATTGCAGGCATCGCACTTTTTTCAAGTGTGATATTGCAATTATCATTGTAGTTATTGCACTATTTTCCAGTGCAGTATTGCAGCTATCGCACCCTTTTGCAGTGCAGTATTGCAGTTATCGCACTCATTTCTAGTGACGTATTGTAGTTATCGCACTTTTTTCCAATGCAGTATTACAAAATTACCACAGTGACACTCTTTTCCCGAGCAGTTTCGCACTTTTGTACAATTAATACTGATATAATGTTAGTGGCAACGTAAACTTCACAGACAACTTTAGACTGGAAAACTATAGTACTTTCCAGTTTGTATTTATTTTACACGATATATGATAATTACAAAAATGTATATGTGTGGCCGATTATTTATTCAAGTTCTAGTATAAAAATGTAATTAAGGCATCAGCTATAATGACAGCTTGTCATATATCACCTTCTAATTATAGGAGATATATCTATTATACAATACAATAGTCATCTTTATGATTCAATCACACACCATCCGTACCACAATATGGTGTGTGAAAGTTTCAATCCAAGGAGCGAGGACTTGGTCACACATTGATGGATTTTGCTGAAATTTGGTCCTTGCTTAGACCTGCCGTCCACTCAGGCCCGATGATATGCGGATGGGTTGCCGATTACATTTTGCTAGTTTTGGGAACATTCAATTAGGCAAATATCGTTGCTGTAGGGATCATTTATTTAAAAACATGTTACACTACAGAACAGTTGGTTCAATTATTTACGTGATCAGAGAAAATACTCCAAAGATGAAACACTACAAATCACAAACTTCATTCTGACATTTGGTCCTTATGTTCTGTTCTGTTTTGTTATTTTAATTTGGGATCTACTTCAGAAACAGTTATTTTTATCAGTACTATGCTAATCTTAAATTATATCCGGTGATATTGGGGGTCAACTGATAAAGCACCTTGATATTTGTGTTTCAGAAGAAGTGAAGTGTCTGTTCGCTACAATATCTGCGTAACATAGCCATCAAATTGTCACACCAAACAGAAATCCAGCTGCTAAGTGATGTTTTTCATCTATTTCGGAGCGTACGTAGCTAAACGTGCTGTTATTGGCTACAAAATGATAATTTGTATTAATTTTGGCGCGTACGCAAATAGCGCTAAAAGAGTAATAATTAGCACATCGCCAATATTATAACGCCTACATCAACTGCAGCATCACGGTCTAAATCTTTTCTCGTTTCGCATATCAAATGAATATGCTGTAATACTTTGCGGATACATTGCTTTACATCACTAAACATTTGATATAGGCCTTCTGTACATCAAGTTATTCAGTAGTCATTTCACGATCTTCCAAAAAACTTAGTTGGCAGCGTAGCGTCACGCCGCGTATATATGTACTGAGGAGATGCGGTTTGAATGCGATTTCTCTGGAATTTACTTGTAAATCAGTTAGTTTGCTCTCCGACTAGCGCCTGACCATTGCTCCACATGTGGATGACGCTCACGAAAAAATAATAAAACCTATCCTGCCTGCGGAGCGAATCCAAACCCTTCCGGTGACTGCAGTCAAGCGCCCTACGCACTGCACTCACCGTGTTGGAACCGCCCATTCATGGACATTGACCCCTTTTGGTAAAATATAAAAAAAACATGAACGCAATTCAATAAAATGTGCGGTTATATATATTAACTACATGTATTACCATAAAGTATGTAGCATTTGATGCATACCCGAAGCAGACTCATTCTCCGTCTATGACGCCGTCCACCAGCTCCGAAGTTAGACAGAGGAATGACCTGAGGTTCCTCAACTTCCATGATAGGATCCGCAGAAAGTTTCTGTCGTCCAAACTCTGTCACTGGTACAACACTGTAACTGTAGCGGCGATCCATAGTTCCAGAGTTATATCAGAATATCAGAAACATTAAATCGCTCGAAAAGTCAAAATTATAATTCGATATACATTTCCACAAGACATCCACGAACTTAGCCCTTGGCAAGTATGGCGAAATAAGGTCAATAGGAGATATCTCATTGAACTTACACTTGACATCTTTTTCATTTATCTTAATCTTATCCTAGGAAACTTAAATATTTCTACTATTTCTACCTAAAACATTGTATTAAAAATTAAGCTTTTACGTCAAACGTGCTTAGTAATAACATTCAGTTGGTGATACTAATATAAGGATAAACGAATACATAGATAGTGTACTATCTGAATAGTATTAAAGGTACATAGTCGATAACTAGAACGGGGAGTTTTAAAGCGACATAGTCACTAACGATTCAAAATTAGTTCAAGGCACTTCGTGTACATGTAGTACTGTACTGTGTACACATTCTCTATTGGTTAATCGTTTGTAAGACGTGTTTTCATTGGATAATTATTTCAAACAATCTTGTCTATCGCTCAAGCATCATACCATCTGATTTTTGAAATGCCATAACATAATGTTGTATGTTTATATAAAAGAAGCATTATCCTTTATGATGATGTTGTGCATAATCTTTATACTAACCGATTACTCGCGACCGAGTTGTGGTCACTGATTTCAATACGTAACCAGAACGTAAATATCAATCGTGAATAAATAAACAAACCCTATCTATTTTACTCTTATCTAATTAGATGATAAACAAACGCGTAAGATAACGTACAACAATGGAGTATGATGTGTTCGTGTTTATCTAACAACGACAGCCATACATGATGGACCCAACCCAGGGCGTACATTATAGATAGTGGTCACTTACAACAGCAACAAACACATAAACTGATGGTGTTTTAGTTATGAATTAAAATCTACCACCATGACATCAAACCATGCAAACATCTTGTCCGCCGATGATAACACTAGCCTTTGTTTACAAATACTAATGAATAAAATTAAATGCATTTCGATGCCCATTTTTGTTCAAGCGTGTGCATAATCACTTTTAATGCATAAACTATTTCAATCAACACTGATAACAATCGGTCAGTCGACCGTGCAGTGTTTATATTATCCATTTTTGTCTATACACAATGCGAGAGTTATCTTTGGCGAGCTAGAAATATTCAAACCAACACGACAACAGTCCGTTTGCATGTTGCTACTAAATTTTCGAAATAAATATAAAGGTTTCCGTGTGTTTTATGTGTTGCAAATTTCGTGTAACAAAAGTATATTATTGAATGTACTGTGTCATCTCTCCAGAGTGGCCTTCCATATAGCAACATCTCTCTTGAGCAACATGATCATTTTGTTTCAGAAATTAACAGTTAGACCTACTATAAATTTACCTCTCCAGAGCGACAACCTCTGTACAACAACCAAACTTTGTGCTTCTCAAAAGATGAACTTCGCTGGAGAGGCTATACAGAAGTACATTGTATATATAGTTTCATCCGGACGGCAAGCGAATTGACATAGCTACTTTAAAACTAGAAATATAATATCATCTTAATTCAAAAGCTTGAAAGGAAATATGAGTATTTTATGTTTAACTTTGTGCACGAACGTTGGATAACCGGATATAGTGACACTTATATTCAGATATGTAATTTATATGTAGAATAATCAACAAATGCATTGTATATGCATACCCAAACTTTCTAAACAATCCTCGTATGATTGAACGCTAGTGTTGTTTTATCGGAGTACCGTGGTAGACGAACCTATCAAAAGTACATCACTTTCCTAAACGATGCAAAGTCACGTTTATAATAAGTTTACATTAGTTTACATACATCTAACATCTTCATTAAAGTATACTTACAAACATAAGAAGTACACCTTCTTACATGTAGTTAATATTTTTACTGACATAATTATGAACAAAACTGGCACATTTAACACAGAATAAAAACTTCAAAACTTGATTTCATTTCTTGTACCAACATACGACATTATAATAAATCTTAGAGAGAGCTGCATGGAATAAGAGGCTATATTGCACTTGCAAAGTGGCGATAACTTTAATACTGCACTGTTTATGTTTTGTTTTTACCAATGCATGTACACCCACCACTTACTCGGTTGCACTGTGATACAACGCATATAGAGAACAAGCAGTACGATATCTAATTTATTATCGACCTACATCATCGACTAAAGAAGATAACTTCGTATTTAAGTAGACCTCGAAAGATTAACATGAAAAATATGTTTCGTTTCTTTTGTTTTTGAGTGTATGCAATGTAAAACTACTTTATCAGTTCCAAGGTATGAACACTGTCTTATTAATTCATGTGTACGTGAATTGGACTAACTTAATGCTTATAAGGCGAATTATGTACGGTAATGTTTTTTTCCGGGCCCCAGAAGGGTAAACCCATTTATTCTCCCCCTTCATTGGTTTTATGGGGGTCGGAGAACGGTAATGTTGTATCTCTGTTCAGGTCGAACTTTGCGGTAGTTTCTTTTTTGCATTCAATCCAACGGAACTTCAACGTATCATTATTTATCGAAGAAAATTACGAATACCAACAAATGACCATAATTGATAATATAGATGATTTAAACTCAAACACAGACAACAATAGTGGTTTTCAAACTTAAATGGTCAAACAAAAGTAATCCAAGCTCATTATTCGTCATTTTTAGCGGGGCCACTTTCATGCAGAGCTAGCAATTTGCACAATGTTCCTATTGTGGCATCTGTGCATCTGTTGAGTGCTGTCTTTCCTGTTCGATTTGTTATTGTGGTTTTAAATACATTAAACAACCAAGCAAGGACATATTTATGTCGTTCAAATTTAAATCTATTTTGTGATGAACTAAAAGTGCTACAAGTTAACATCCGAAGGCAACAGCGGGACTTCATAAAAATAACGAAACAATTAAAATTTAATATATTTGCCTTTAATTTCGATACCATGCACGTCTGGGAGGTTCAACTTTACTAATACTTTACCTTACATATGCACAATACGTGTATAAGTGTAAGTAAACAGACATTCTTAATTCTAGTCTGATATACATAAGATTAATTACCTATATCTCAATGCAATATACGTGAAGGTTCCGTAACCTAAGTTTTGAGCAAATCAAAATGAAGGTTCCGTAACCTAAGTTTTGAGCAAATCAAAATGAAGGTTCCGTAACCTAAGTTTTGAGCAAATCAAATTGAAGGTTCCGTAACCTAAGTTTTGAGCAAATCAAAACGCCGACCAATACTAGTATACTGGTTAAATGCTGCATTTTTAAACTATAAACAACATATGTTAAATGTTGAAAGGTACCTAGATAAAAGTAAAGGTACCTAGATAAATGTAAACGGTCCTAGATAAAAATAAAGGGATCTAGAAAAATGTGAAAGGATCTAAAAAGCTGATATTCAGAGAAGACCATAGCCAACAGGAGAGGAACGTACATACTACATGTACTTAGTGAGTAAGTGATGGTACCCTAGACGTAAGGATGGAGGACCGGCTAAACTGTGAGTCAACTCCTCTCAATGTCTATATCTTAAAATCATTGGTGCTTTAGTGAAATGTAGCGTCCATTGATCGAACTTTTGGTGGAACCTTCGTACGATACCGGAAGCCACCTATCGCTTACTCGTGTTAATACATACATGAACGTATATATGATTTATGTAATTTATTTTACATTATTTATTTTTGTCCTTGATGTGTACGTGTAATCTGATGCTGTATGTTCTTTCAGTGGCTTTGTTGCGCTGCTGATTCTGTCGATGGCGCCTGATGAATTCCCTGACCGATTTCTTATCATATTTAATGCAATACATATGTTCTTGTATTATTACAAACAGAACAACGTAATGACATTCAATAGTGACCAAGTACCGTATAACCGTGATTGAAAGTACTGCGCTTCAATCATCTAGTAGCCTAATAATAGAGTATATAACATATTCATAAAATTACCTTCAAATTTTGCTGACTCGGTAAAAATCCAAAACACAAAACCCAACAACGTTCACTCTGTATAATATTCCAAAAACTTGTTTTCACTGAATAAAATATTTTAATAAAATGTTATTAAAATAATAAAACTCCAATGTGAATTTCTACCTGCATTTTTTTCAGCGTCAAAGTATCTCTTTAATTAGAAAACACCAATTTTGTAAGATGCGCTCGTGTTATGCCGGTGTATAAATGGGAGTAAAACATGTCAGTCAGCCTAGAACTGGTATGAAACACGTGAAATGGCGACAATACGGGAAATGTGACGTACGCTCAGCTTGTCAAACTAGTCGTCGTTTTTAGGTACATCATGTAATTAATTCGTCAGCCTACCATAATTATGTTACTTCTCGCAAGTATAGAAACAGTTATAATTAAATATGAAATGTGTGTGTCGCTATCAAAGCACAGAATATACATGTACATAGATTTGTTGAATAATATTTACATGTACTATATCGCTGGCTTAGAATGAGAAGGTCGGAAACGCTACTTACGACCTTATAAGACCCATACATATTTGAAATCCGCATTACAGGGCGCGTCTTATAAGCCTATTTTCATGAAAATCGGAACTGGTCATGCTGACCAAACTGAAGTTGAAAAGCTTGTTTTTCCATAAGTAAAGAGCAGTTTTCTGACAGTTTTTTCTTGTTTTCTCGCAATATCGATTTTGTACTTACGACCTTCTCATTCTAGGCCAGCGATATATTGAAATACATATTGTAATTAGTATCATTTGTGTCGAAGTACAGATTCGCTATACATATATACAAACGACCAAACAACGATGCATTCAAAGGAAAACTACGATTGTCTAAATATTGCGAATGAACACCGGGGATTAATTTATCTGACTTCTCCAAATACTTTAGATATTTGCAGTAACACGCAAGAACACTTAAAATACACACCAACGTTATTTCTGTTGGGCTATACATTTTTTGTAGTAAATACAAATGTCGATTGTTACAAATGTACTAATAAGTATATTTTTGTAATCATTGTTTTTGTTAGCTTGTGAAGGTACAATGGACCATGTTCTAAATTATGACAAAACATAAAGTAATTCAGTATAATGCCTCATCACGTGTTGTTGTAGTTTGACATTAGAAAACTGCAAAACATCAACCAAACTAGTTAGTACACGACCCTACGCCCATATTATGTATTTCTACAACATCTCTTTCTGGTAAAAGTATCGAGTGTTCGCGACCTAACAAGTGAGATGGTGTGTTTGATAACATACAAGTAACCTAGTTTCGAGTATGTCGGCTTAAAGAACCAAGGATTCTATTTGGAATAAGCTAGGGTATCGCGCCTAGACTCCATGTATCACACAACTGTGCCCTCTTTAAAAGTTGGAGATCATTGGCCAATCAGACAGGTAAACAACCGATTGACCACACACGATTGTCTCAGTCGATTGCAAAAACAAAAACAAACTTACTGAAATTGTAAAAGTATTCTGACCAGACTGACTTTTCTGTGAATGAAATACATGTAATGTACGTTGTGTGATAATCAAACACAAAAAGGTAGTTGTTAGTGTTTGAGTCAACAATATTAGTTTTGTCCAGCATAGCCATGTATACGTAATTATTTGCAATATAATAATTAAAATGTCACAATTCGATATACCGTCTCTTTTACCACGCACACAACATATCTGCCGGATGACGTCACATAGAGCGCTAGCCAACCAGATTGCATCATTGTACGGGTTGTGCTCTTTTGTCCAACGATTTGGATCCATGCGGGGATGTTGTCTGTTGTATCAACTTTTATTATCATCATCAACAACATTGCACAACATCAACAAGTTATTTTTACTGAATATCATACATATCAATTCAACAAAGTAATAAATGTCAGCTACCGTTACTGAAAACCACGATAACTGCGGTCAGCGATTGGATGGTGATTAATTACAGAAAAAGATAGTTAGATGAACTGAACATGCATCCAAAAAACCCAGGTGAATTACACTCACAAACTAGGTTATTGCTTGGTACGAAGTAAGCTGAGACCGATCTTTTTTATTTACTTGTTTCCTTGAATTATACTTATTACAAAAAGAAACGCACATGGTATAATGTTCTCCATTTGGTTACTTATTAGTCTTTGACGCTTTTGTCAGCCTGATTTTGTTCTTCCTGTGGTGACGGTGGGCGCGCTCTCAGGTATCCCCGCAAAAGTTATTTAACTGCATGTTTAAGTATGTGACTCTCAATTGAATTTTCTTTAATGAAGGAAGGTTACATTACAGTTTCTGAGAAAATGCTACCTTTTTGTCGCATTATGCCAACTAAACAATCAACTCAGGCATATCTCTTTGCCGTAAGATGTTATTATATAAATTTCCAGTAATGTAGGCTGCAGCTTGTTTTGAATAAAATGCATTTTCTTTGAATTTTATAAAAAAAATCATAATTGTTTCTTCCAAGGAGTGTTGGAACAAATTAACATGCAACACCATTTTGATATGCAAGCAATTGAAACACACCGAACAATTTCCTCTGTGGGACATTCGAAAAAAAACCCAGGCAAACCCAAAATGCTTGTTTTTACTTGTAACTCAACGAAAATAATATATATTTCATGTTCCTTTATGAACTAAATATAATTTGACTAACCGGCCCAACCCTGTTTTAGTCTTTACGATCGTGAGCATGTTAACAATAAATGTACCATGTTCTAAAGCTAGTATTGTATTCCAGACATTGATGGTATAAACTAACGTCATAGAACACACAAACGTCTTGGCTCAATTTTGTCAAACACTGTCAAAAAAGAGAAAAATAGCAACACAAACTAACAAAGAGTTCATCAACGTATAAGGAAACCGCAGTTTCTTTAAATAATCATATTCAAGCACGCCGAACTTCTGATTAACGGGACCGTGTTGTTTTGTGGCCGTAAACATTTTCACTACTGTGTGAGTATATTATTTATAGCCAGACAGAAATGGTCGGATCGGACGAATACTGGTTGAGTCAGCTTGTACGAATCTTCTGATCAACAGACCTTTACTGTTTTATGGTCATGTATGTGTTTTACTGTTTTGTGGTCATATGTCATTTATCTAGAAAGAAACGGTCTCATCGGATGGACATTAGTATAGCACAGATAATTTGACACGATCCTGACTTTTATGCATGAATATATTACAAGGTTCTTGTGTTGAATACATAACTTTCCGCGAGCAAATCGTGCAATATCGGTCCTTTAGATTTGTGTTGGTACAGACAGTATTTCACCTCGAGCGTAGGGTAGCAATACCACGCGTTTTTGGCTACAGTTACAAGTAAAACATTTTAAACATTGGATCACAAATATAGCCATAAGTATTTTATTTCTTCATCGATTTCTATGAAATATACCCTACGCTAAGGGGAAAGTATTTGCTTTCCGTAAAGCATAAGATCTTTTTCAGCAGTATTACCGATTTTTTCATTACCCTGTGAAACCTACACATTTCACGTTTTCACAAGGTAATGGACAAAACGGCACAGCGGCTGAAAAATATTTTATATTTGATGGAAAGCAAATAATTGTCTCCTTAGCGTGGCGTATATTTCATAGAAATCGATGAAGAAATAAAATACTTATGGCTATTTTATTTTCCAATGTTTACAAATTTCTTCTTGTAACTGTAGTCAAAAGTCACGTGGTATTGCTACACTGATCGTGATACTTTCCGCTTTTGAAAACATACAACCGCAATTATAAATATAGACACGTACTATATCAGCTGTTAAATTATGCAAAATGAAGGTCGAGACACTGGTTAAGTCAGTTGACCTCATGAAAATTCGCGACCTTGTATATAACTCTAATCAAGTCACTGCAGAACGATAATGAGGCAAGAGGACAGTTCACTTCGACTACGAAAGTAGCCGCATGACAAGCGGTGACACTGTAATAATCTCACCTGTAACAAGGCGGTAACATCACTCGTTTACCGTTAATTAACACCTGTAACTTGTAATAAATAGTGTTGAATTGTTATATAGATGACAGTTGTGGCAGAATGTAGAAATCTTCATGGTCATTAACTTGATTTAATGTATAAAACATTAAGGTGTCAACGTCTGAAGCAACCGTCTCCTTGTAGATATTACATGTATATTCTGTCACGTGGCCTCTGGCCTCTGTAGCTCAATTGTTAGCGCGTTTGCTGTCTAATCTGGCGACCCGGATTCAAAACCGGGTGGAGTTACACATATATGCCTGCCATATTTCAGCGGAAAGCTTACTGGCAAATAAAGGTTATGCTCGGCATACTATTTCGGCATGCGTACAACTATGTTGCTCGACACAAGCTAACCCACATCACTCTCCTTCTTCTAGATAATTTACAGGGCGCCCTCCAGACTCTGAGGTTGAGATCATGATGATGAACAAGTGAGCAACGTACCAAAGTAACATACAAGTATTAAATAACATTAGAATACACCGACGCTTATGCCGACGATAATGTCGATGCTAATGCTAACGTTAATGCTGACGCTAGTGTGACTGCAATACCCACCCCTTATTCTTTGAATAGTGGAGCTAAAGAGTTTAAAATATGACAAATCTCCGTGTTCACAAATCTTCTGATTTCACACCAATCATTAGCCCTCGATTAGAAATTCTGGGGAAAAGTGAAATATCAGACCCGTATAATTTACATAGCTCACGTTGACAGAACGATATCCCGACCTTGTTAGATTGCAAAAACAGATTTTATAAGATTATTATTATTATAGTTCATGTACATTTTGTATATGTACATTTATCACTCTTGGCATGGCATCCCTTTCGTATTAATAAAAAAAGAAGATAATGAATAGTCGGGCAGGAAAGGCAGCACTCAACTTAAACATGTAGCCGAGCACAGAAAACATCACATGCCACACTTTCACGACGCATTAATGCCCAACACAATCATAGCTTAACGAGAAAATGAACTTCACCGCCACAAGCCCAAATCCCAGCTGTCTAAAGGCTGGAAACCTAAAGCCTTGATTGACTTATGAGGTCTTTCTCTTTGGAGATACACCTTCATAGAAGGCGAGTTGTGAAACCTATATAACCAGTTTTCATGTAATCGGGCCCCGATCTCCCGAAGCATCTCAATCTGAGCTGAGATAAATCTCAAATACTGTCATGTGTCTTTGAGATAATTTCCATGGGAGACAAGAATCTGAAAGTTGGCACCACTAAACAGATACATTGTTCTGAGTTTGCAACAGTAAATATTGTGAGCATAAAACTTAAGAATGATCTCATATTTATACTCTTGACTTGAGCAAAATCTCACTTTGAGTTGAGATTTCTACTTGAGTTGGATAAATGGATTTGCGATACTAATAATGATTCAATTAATCATACAGACCGTATCTGCCCGATGATACAGTTGTTAAATAGAACTATAAAGAATTCAAGTTAAATTTGAACGTAAGTTTAAGGTTTCTGTAAATGCTTTGATAAAACAGTATATATAGATTTTGTCGCTAAATTATACTGATATCACTAAATTATACTGATGTCACTAAATTATGCAAATTAATGGCTGATGAGAATTTACGAGAGTACGGCTAAAAAGCTACGCAACGCGGCTTCTCTTTTATCTTTACCTTTTCTGAAAGCTTGTTAACCTGACTGACAAGTGATTGACCGGTGGATCAGTCTTAGTGATAACAGTACACAACTGTCAATGTCAGTTCATCTCAGGATAACCACCGTTATACTGTAAAATCACAATTTTTCGCGGGGCTAATGTTCGCTATATTTGCGAATTCGGTAAGTCCGCGAAAATGTTCATGATTTTAGACAACGACAGTAAATAACAGAAAAGTAGTTACATTTGTATTTCTGAAGTTTAAAAAGTCTCCAGCATTTAACCACGCGAACTATAACTTCAGAATGACAAATTCGCATAATTTTGACCTCGCGAAATTTCAAATTTTTACAGTAGTAAACATTATATAATATGCACGGGGCATGCATTATTGTATAATCTATGAAGCTGGTCGTCACGGTGTATCCAAAAATAGCTCACGTACATTTATACGTCATGATGGTTACATTTTATTATTATACTGGACACATTTAAGTATGACCAACGAGCACCATGCGACGTACGGCTGTGCTCCTTGCGAACCCTGTACGATGTCCGTACGGATAATGTCCGTACAGATATCGTACGATTGCATTCTCTATTAATCGTACAGGGTCCGTACGAGCTTTGACCAGACGCTAGGAATGTACAAAAAACGTTAGAATTAAAAACAAATTATGTACTCGTATATATACGAGTCGGTAAATCCGTATGGATATCGTACGAGCTTTGTGACCTGCTTAGAATGAGACGGTCGAAGTACAAAGTCGATATTTGAAAAAAAACACATAAAAAACTGTCTGAAAACTAATCTTTACTAATGGAAAAATAAGCTTTTTCAACTTCAGTTTGGTCAACATGACCGGTTCCAATTTTCATGAAAATAGGCTCATAAGAAGCGCCTTGGGATGCAGATGAGTCTTGAACTTACGACCTTCTAATAATAAGCCAGCGAAATGTCCACATAAATATCCTTTTGATCCGTCTGATACGGTTGAAATCCCGATACATTGCTTCCGTCGAATAATTCTAATGTTTTCGTAATGTGACTATGGCGGTGCTGAAATAGACATACCGGTCTGACGCAATCTGACTAAAGTACTTGATCTTCCTTACCTAAATCTCATACGTAGCGGGTTTGATGATCTGATTTTAATCAGATTGCGTTCTGACGGAACTGATGAAGTACAAGCCTCTCCCTCTCCCCATCTCACTCAACTCGCAAATAATAGCGTATGTTGATATTCTAGTTTTCGGAAACACACAGTCTGAAGTACCATCGCTTTTAGGCCAACCCTTCATAATTGAACTTGTGTTTGACGTTACATGTTTGGTGCATAGAATTGTGCTGGGTATTACATGCGTGATGTGCACACTTTATTGTGTACAAATAAATAATTCACCAGAAAATTAGTATTTCCTTAGAGATCGATAAACATTACCTGAGACTTTTAATTGGTTGCATTATGTAAACGTTACATGAAAGAAAACGTTTATATATGCTGCACAATTGTCAGTTCAGTTCCGTGCCCAAACCACGGACACCCGTCCTTTATATAAAGCCCCCCCCCCCCCTCTAGACACCAATACTACGCAGGTACAGTGCAGCAATACCTCGTGTTATTTGGTTACAATAGATCCAAGGCGAATTTGCTTCACTTAGAAAACAAAAATAGTCCTAAGAATTTCTGCTTTCCACGAAACATAGGATCTTTTTCAGCAGCTTTGCATTTCTTCCCAACACCTTGTGAACTTCAGTTTCAATGTTGCACCGAGTACTTGGCAAAACTGCACAGCTACTGATATGGATTCCTCATTTCACTGAAAGCTTAGGTTTCTTCCCTTAGACTGGGGTGGTATTCAATATTGATCTTATTTAATTGGAGAATAAGGATAGCCAATTATATCGGCTGTTACTAACCAAGAGTTCAATATGGTGTGATCTGATTGGTTGTCCTTATCCTTAAGTCAAGTAAGATCAATATTGAATACCACCCCTGATGTATGTTACATAGAATCAATGACGAATATAAAATACTTATGGCTATTTTTGTTGTCGAAGTTAAGCACATTTAGTCTTGGCTCTGTAGCCAATAGTCACGTGGTATTACTACACTGAGGTAGAACTATGCGCATGCGCCACATATGCATAGACATTGGGATACGGACAAAATCTCCACATGGCAAGTCATTATCCCCACTGCTCATTTTTGTCATGGGGATTTTGTTTTTCCTCACAAAATCTACTGTGGACATTTGTCCACTTATATAGAGGGAATTGTGGTTGTTTTTTTCGTTTTACAGTGACTATATACATCTACACGCATTCATGAATAGACAGTCCAGCTAGGACATTGTGCTAGTGACGTTGCAGCGTATGTGTACGCAAAAGATTACAACCATTGTCTGAACAGGTAGAGCAAGCATAACATGTCAGTCTAGCATTAAAATTATAGTTGTTTCTACAGTATAAGCCTTTATAATAGGTTTTACACCGTTATAGTAACAAATTAACAACAAATTATCTTTATTTATTGCGTGGACTGGATTCATACCCTGACTAGAATATACAATTATCATTTGCGGTGGGGGGATTGCTTGACTTAGTTTCGTGACGTCTGCTTGTACCATATCGATCAGTTGTTTGTCGGTAGTCAGTACTAGTACACAAAACGTAGCACCAATCACAATACATGTAGTTGATTCTATATAGAAGTCGAAGAAAAATACCTAAATTATTTGTACCGATTGTGAATTGGTGTTGTTCAAGTAGAAATAAGCAAACGGAATAGTGTTAGAATGCTTTGTGATATATCCGTTCAGTAAATTATTGTGGTAGAAATTGTACTGATTCTGAATTTTGATATTATTATACTCGAGGAGTTTGAGCAACTAGACATGAACAAATGAACATTTCGTAGTGTTATATTTATTAATGTATATCCGTGTTGTTAATTATTTTGATTAAGTTGTTAGAACACTCTACACCAAAACATCGAATTGTTGAAAAGAGGAGGGTTATAAGCATCCAATGTAAACAGAAGGACTGCGATTACTCAGAAGTCCTAATTAAGAAAGGTAAGTAGTCGTGCATGTTTGTAAAATGTTTACTTTGGTGATATACCAAATGAAATGCGTTGATATAACTACATGTACGAGCATTATTTTCGCGTTAAAATATAAGGCGATTTTCAAAATTGAGTTACACCACTTTCAGCAGCAGATAACCGTAAGTTGAAACGTCACGTCGGTTTAATGTCGTCTGATTTGGCGAGTTTTTTTTGTCATTATTATAAGTATGCATTATGCATTTGCGTAAACGGACTTGTTATACATTTGGTACTTATGAAAAAAGAGCACTATAGTTTGATGTGCTGTGACATGACGCCATTGGTATAGTTTGCATGTTTACGTGATGAAATAAAATATAAAAATCAAATTTATACTACACCACGTTTCATTTCAATCAGAATTGAATTACTGTTAATTTTGAAACCGTTTTAATGAATATACACATATAACCAACATGTTTATAATATACGCATACGTTTGAATTATTTATATATTTAAAAACTACACATTAGGAACAATATTATATATATATATGGTTTGTTGGAATTCATTTACTGAATTATTATTAATACATGCATTACATATACCTTTACCACAATTTGCAACCGTGTGAAAGAATAATTAAGAATTTCATTTTCATAACTTAACGATTTCCGTAATATTCTTTGATAAAACAGTACTCGGGATAATTAAATATACCCGGTATTAGTTAGTTGATATTTTAAAAACATATTTGGGACGAAAAACGTAATGCAACGATTCAGGTGGATACGTTTAGATAAAAACATCCTATTTTTTATTGTGATTACATTGATTTATTTGTGTGTATGTTTGTTTGAATACGTGTTCAGTTGCATCTTTATAAACACATGACACGAGCACCTAAACATTAAGATGAAACATTATCCAAGACAAACAAAGTTTAACACAATACAAAGTCTATTTCTGTAAGGGAACCAATACTGACTGCCAAATCAAAGCGGTCCGTACGGCATTTTTCAATATGCGTCACGTCATTTCAAACATTTGTATAATGACCGATGTGTTCTTCCGTGACAAACTGCTGATCAGAGGAACATTTGATCTAGCATGATCCAAGCACAAAACTTAAATACACTCGTCCGCATTGTCAGATATATATACGGGAAGGGGGTTCTCCGGTTACTGTATGCCTTATTCGGAGACAATACAATTAAACTTGTATGACTTATTGCGAGCAAAAACATGTGTGATTTCCGGTTACTGTATGAATTAATTATTGCTAGACTAAACAATTCAATGTGTATGACTTATTGCGATAACTCGTTTATACACTATGGCATCATTTAATGTTTTTGCTTTAGACTTTCCACAGCCTCGTAATACACCAATTTCAAAGCATTTTAGTTCAAGTGACCTCTAGCATAGTTTAAACGGCAACTTTAATACTTTTATGCTATGTTATAGGTCTTCAAAATTCTTTCGAAAAGATGTCGAACTCCACTTATGCCAACCAAGGACGGGAATTTATGCAGTATTTGAAACAGCGAGACGAGGCACTGGAGTCGGTAAAGACAGCAGAAAGCGAACTACGTGCAACTCAGAGTAAATTATATGATGCTAAGAAACACATTGAAGAACTACGCAAGGTTGGTATTTTATACTGAGCTCTTCGGAAAAATCTCCAGTGCTGTTGAACCGAAAATGGCTTGCGGCGAGCCATATTCGTTGAGAGTGTGTCTCATCCCCGAATATGGCTCGCCATATATACGCGAGCCGTATTCGGTTCAACACAGCCCACTTTCTTGACATCACAATTAAGAGGTGTCGTTGGAGTTTATAAGTAGGCGCGTAATTGGAGAGGAGGGGTGGGGGCAACATGTGTCTTCGATTCCCGTCTGTTCCCTCTTCGAAATAGTATCTCCCCATCATTCAATTTTTTCTGGAAAAAAACAACAACAAATTACATGTACCGAACTAACACTCGGATATCGATTTAATCGATTTAATCCCGGTGTCCCGGCTTCGCCCTCGACTAAATACGATAACCTCGCGTTTCAGTTCTCTTTCTATAACATATATAACGACACTTTGCTATTTCATGTTGCAAACAGAGACTTAACGAGGCTGAAACCAAAACGAACAAAACGAGCAGAAAGAAGAGTCTGCCCGTGACAACACCAACAGTAACAACGACAAAACGTACTTCTATTCCAAGAGGCAACAGTTTGAGTAAAGGAGCCGGTATGGCATCCAGTAATGGCAATGCAACCGGTCCCGCACGGCGCACCAGTACTGAAGTAAGCTCTACCAGACCGGACGAGGGTGGCCTTTATCATCCACATATAGCTGATATGGACACAGCGGCGAATTCTAGAGATTACTATTGGGTAAACACTTGTATCTTCAAATATTTTCAAGAATCAATATTATTAATTTACCCCCACCTGTTGGCGTTTAACTCATGACCATAACATTTTCGATCCAATACATTCTTCCAAAATATATTAAATTGCATTTATTACATTATAAAACTCTAATGCCGCTTAAAACTTTCGGAAACTCAAATTTGATTATGTAAAGTGGATCAAAATTACGCCTGTGTGATTATAGAGACAGTATTTTCTGAAAGATTTGGATTTATTAATTAAACACATGTATCAAATATCTCCAACCAATCCATGTATGTGAAGTTATTCAAACTGTTGGCTCACAACACAGTACTCTGTAAGCTTTTGGAACAGGAAGCTGGCATCATGATTATTTTATCTTTTTTCATGCTCAACTCAAGTTCGTGCTCAAACTTTAAATGTTTCTTATAGTAAATGTCTCATAGTTTACTGAACATTATATATTACCTGGATTGCCTTAAAGCAATCAGAGTAATGATTTCTCGTATAGTAAATATTTATTAATTGTTGGCCTTTTTAGAAGCTGATCAAGTTTCATACTCAATATGGGTTGAGCATGAAAAAGCCTTATTACCCTGGGGCCCATAGTATTGGTAAATAATCACCTTTGAAAACAGCATAGACTTGTGTCTTTGCATAATTATCTGGCATATAATTAGAAGGTCGTAAGTACTTCTCATGTATATTTGAAATCTGCATCTCAATGTACTTGTTATGAGCCTATTTTCATGAAAATCGGAACTGGTCATGTTGACCAAACTGAAGTTTAAAAAGCTTGTTTTTCCATAAGTACCTTTAGACTAGTTTTCAGACAGTTTTTTTCATGTTTGCTCAAAATATTGATTTTGTACTTACGACCTTCTAATTTTAAAGCAGCGAATCATACATAGAGAAACAATCGTCTATTAATTGCAGAAAATTGCAGAAAAGTACCAGACATTAACGATGTATCAAATTCTTGAAGCAGAGAAAAAGTTCTTAGAAGCCGATACAGAAGGCAATGGGGTATGTTATCATGGCATGCATATTGTATTATCTTGTTCCTGTAACCACCAATCATTATAGCATAAATGTGGGTAGCCGTGGCCTAGAGGTAGGGCGCGCGCTTCGGGATCGCAACGTCCCGGATTCGAGCCCATCTGTGTCACTGCTTAATTTTCCTGAGTAAGAATAACCCCACAATGCCCCCACTCGACCAAGGTGTGAATTGGTACCTCTGAGGACAGTGTGTGTACATGTTTGATATTCCTGGGCGCCGTACAACGATGTTGGCTGCTGCACATCCAGCTGGAGAGAAATAGTCTTCTCAGGGAGACTCGAACGCAGGTTTCCTTAGGTAGCCCAATGACCAGGGGAAGTTAAAGTGTCAAATGGTGGCTGAACAGCTGAGCTGCTGTTTATAAACACTGCTGTTTTGCCCATACGTTAACGGGACGACAATAAATCGTAAACATAACGATTCATGCGCGGTTGGTGTTTAGTTTTACGTATGCGCATTTCAGGACCTCAACGACGACGATAAGCAATTTACAGCATCATATGAACTAACGGGATTGGGCACCAACCGCCCTCGGGACTCTGCAGATGTTGTAACACGACAAAGCATGTGTTGACCCTACTTTGTTTCGCAGTTAAAATTATTAGTAACTTGGGAATATAATATATTAATAGATTCTATACTTGGATACTTAATATAACTTTACCGAGAGTTGTTAATTGAAGGCTTGGGCATTGTTATAAAAGACATTTGATTTATCAAATGCTATGCACATGTCCAATGGACCGTTTGTGTCATATCCACATGCCAAGCACCTGTGCTTCAGTCGACATTTGTAAGTGCACAATGTTCATAAAAATCGAACTTTGAAATAGGCACAATGGCATCAATTACTGAAGACGTAGAACTAATACATGCAATATATGGCTC
This sequence comes from Spisula solida, assembly GCA_947247005.1. Taxonomy (NCBI): domain Eukaryota; kingdom Metazoa; phylum Mollusca; class Bivalvia; order Venerida; family Mactridae; genus Spisula; species Spisula solida. Next base: position 21,435,134 of record OX365957.1, read on the forward strand.
TGTATATACATGACATGCATGATACGCGGCTTCTTTTTGGTTGAGGATAAATCTATTTACCGGTATATAACATCCGCACATTAATTATTCACTGATGGTTGGTGTAGGGTCAAACCTATGACATTAATACACAATGAATGTTCAATAAGTACCATTGATTTCCGACGTAATGGGTGTAACATAAGTTGTAAAGTATCTGCTACATTGTAAATAAGTCAGTAAA